>CM070835.1:39382103-39542416 GCA_036326025.1 Chrosomus eos | reverse complement strand
TGGGTAAACTGTTGCCAGGCGACATATGAAATGTGATTGAAGTAAAAACATGAAGCCTAATGCTAAATGTAGCCTATATGTACGAGAATGTTTTTATGTTCGATAATTAAACACAGCAGATATAACAGTAGGCTATAGGCTCGTATGCGTGTTTATTCATGGTGAATATTATAATAGTTAGACCGTGTTTACTGTTTAATACTGTGTTTGTGGATATCTGCTCACACATAGATATGGTAAAAAATAATGTTTTATAGTTTGGTGCGGCTCGATCGCTTCAGTAAATGTCCTGTGCACGCGCTGTGAGATTCATTGTGAATATTTTAATATTTAGACCGTGTTTACTGTTAAATACTGTGTTTGTGGATATCTGCTCACACGTAGATAAGGTAAAAATAATGTTTTATAGTTTGGTGTGGCTCGATCGCTTCAGTAAATGTCCTGTGCACGCGCTGAGAGATTCATGGTGAATATTATAATAGTTAGACCGTGTTTACTGTGAAATACTGTGTTTGTGGATATCTGCTCACACGTAGATATGGTAAAAATAATGTTTCAGTTTGGTGTGGCTCGATCGCTTCAGTAAATGTCCTGTGCACGCGCTGTGAGATTCATTGTGAATATTTTAATAGTTAGACCGTGTTTACTGTTAAATACTGTGTTTGTGGATATCTGCTCACACGTAGATATGGTAAAAATAATGTTTCAGTTTGGTGTCGCTCGATCGCTTCAGTAAATGTCCTGTGCACGCGCTGAGAGATTCATGGTGAATATTATAATATTTAGACCGTGTTTACTGTTAAATACTGTGTTTGTGGATATCTGCTCACACATAGATATGGTAAAAATAATGTTTTATAGTTTGGTGTGGCTCCGATCACTTCAGTAAATGCCCTGTGTACGCACTGTGAGATTCATGGTGAATATTATAATATTTACATACCTGCCAACTTTTGAGTTCAGCTTTGCGTGAGACTTCTGGGGGGGTGTATTTCTATTACGCAAGGTCTCTGCCGTTTGCGCGCCCTACGTGGTTTGAAGCACAGTCTCTAGCTGCGTTCCAATGTGCATACTATCCATCCTCCTAAATAATATGTGACAATAGTAAACATAGACGCACTTTTGACTTGAGCTCCGCGGCTGAAGCTCCGCGAACGCCGTCGGACTTTGGACTTGAGCTCCGCGAACGGCGACGGACTTTGGACTTGAGCTCCGCGAACGGCGACGGACTTTGGACTTGAGCTCCGCGAACGCCGTCGGACTTTGGACTTGAGCTCCGCGAACGGCAACGGACTTTGGACTTGAGCTTGGACTTGAGCTGCCAAGTAGCCTCGGGCCCTGGGTACTCGGTACCCTTTATCCCCCGGTACCACGCCCATGCATGGCATCCTTTGGCGTCAATATGAGACGCAGAACCCAAGGCGTCATACAGGTGACGCTCGTCTTAAATTAAATTAATCATATTAAATTAAATTAAATCCAAAGCCCATGGCATCCTTTAGCGTATGAGAAGCAGATCCCAAGGCGTCATAACTGTAACCCTGCTCCAGACCTAAACCTGCTACGTGTTATATTGACGCTAAAGGATGCCATGTGCGTAAGATTTCGACGAAATGTCATATGGCGTCACCTATATGACGCTAAAGGATGAGAATGCGTTGGATAAACTCATCTTTCAGGCATTTGACCGACCGGTTTGACTCTTCAGCGTGAGAAATCGGGGGTGTGGCGTGTGCACGTGTGAAAAAATTCAAATGCGGGTGTCTCACGGCCAGGCTTGGGAGGGTTACTTTAAAAATGTATTCCGTTACAGTACAAATTACTTCATAAAAAAAGTATTCAGTAACGTAATCCAAGTACCACAATATGAAAGTAATGTAACTGATTACTTTTGGATTACTTCAAGGATAGATATTATTAAAAAAAACTTATTTATTAAGAATTTCACAGCCTTGAATAAATATTTATGTAAAGGACTATACAGACATCTAGTGGCTTGTGGCTACAGTATTACAGATTATTTTGTTTAATTTTTAACTTGACAAGGACAAGGAAAAAATAAAATGGAAATGTTTCTTCAACAGGAAAATAGAGAATGCAAATGCTTCTTTAGGTTGGATGTCGAGTCCTTCGATTAAGAAAGTGTTTTCATTGCTGGAAGGCACAGTTTGCACTGTGCAACCATGTTGTTGGCATTTTCTTCTTTAAAAACAAAATAGCAGCGGAATTTCCAAGAAATTAAAGCATTTTTACCAGTGGGCAGCATCGTTTCTAGCAGCAGTGATTGTGTCTGACAGTGATGCGCGGGTCAATGTATAAACAACCCGCACCCGACCGACGCTTTCAACTAACCCGCCCGCAACTCGGACCGCAAAAAATAAATAAATATAGGCTATTGCTACCCAACCCGCTTCCTGACCCGCATTTTTTGCCCTTAGGAGCGCAAACAGTTCTTTTTCTGAATGCTGTATAGTGTAATAATGGCTTGATTTAGGCTATTCATTTATTTCGTTTCATTTTCTTAACGATTAAGATTCTGCATGTGTTTATCCAGTCTATTCGAAGTGTGCGTCTCTCCTCCGACTTTCCTAACAAAAATCCTACCCCCTCTCAGAAAATACGTAAAACTGACATTACTGAGCTATATGCATTATTAGCCTATTAAAATGGTACAATGACATCTCAGTTCAACGTGTAGGCAAATCGGGCATTTTGTCCCGCGCCAGCATTTATTGAAAAGTTAACGCTCAACATTCAAAAGATAGCCTAAAAAAGGATTTCCCACTTGTATTAGTAGGCTATTTGCGGAGCTTCCACTGCCCAGTCTTCACCTTTTCTCTTGTCGCGTCCATATGCTACTATATAAATTACAAAGATTTAATTGGCATCTTTATTTCAAACGTATCATTAAAAATACTTTTGGATGACTCGTAACCGCGGGTAACCCGCTCATTTTGGATCAACCCGCGCATCACTGTTGTCTGAGGAGATTGTTGTAGAGAGCTGTTATTTTGCGCGTGCACCAGCGGCGGATGGCACTCGTGAGTCATTAATCAAGCAACGCTTAAGTGTTATTATACCAAAATACAGATTTATTTAGTTTTAAATGAAACCATTGTAATCCTGAAAGTATCCCCCCTTTTTTCAAAAAGTAACTATAATTAACTATAACTAATTACAGTTACTGGATTTTTGTATCCTGATTACATAACGCCGTTACATGTATTCCGTTACTCCCCAACCCTGCTCACGGCCAATGCGTGAGAGTTGGCAGCTATGATATTTAGACCGTGTTTACTGTTAAATACTGTGTTTGTGGATATCTGCTCACACATAGATATGGTAAAAATAATGTTTTATAGTTTGGTGTGGCTCCGATCACTTCAGTAAATGCCCTGTGCACACGCTGTGAGTTTGAAAAGCAAAACGCACCAAACATAGGCTTCATGTTTTTACTCCAATCTCATTCATAACGTCATAACGAATGGAAAGGCTTGAAGTAACCTATGAAATATGTATCCCAAAATCATGCAGCTCTTGATATCAGCATGTTCACATGTGGTATTTTTTTTTTTCTAAATTTTGTTTTTACAGGGACCAGCTGATGCCAGAGTCCTGCTGACTTCAACATTCACATGAGTCTCTAATGGTAAAGTGAAAAACATTGGAAATGAAAGGTATGTAAACTATGTTTCAGGAATGGCAAAGGTCTCTATTGATCAGAGTGTGTGTTATCTAAAGATCAGTGTTTTCAATAATGTGCTTTTTTTGTCATTTGTTGTGTATCTTTGGATTATGTTGTGTTGTAAATAAATCCAAACAATCAAAAAGCCATTCTTTTTAAGGCTCTCCTCATTCTTTGTGCAAGTCTCCTAATGATAGGGCCTGATAGCACCTTATAGGGCCATTATAGGGAGGGTCTTTGTCTTCCTCAGGTGTGAAAAGCATACATATTAATGAGAGATTCACAGTGGTTTACGCCTTCTCACATAAAGCTTTCTTACTCAAAACACGTCATAAAAATTTTCAAATACTTTATTGTCTTATCTGAATGAGTAGTCAGGATGATTTTCACATAGTTTTGGAGCAAATATTCTAGGCTATGTGATACAATTATCAAAAGTCTTGTGAAGAAATAATTAGTATTGGTTTTATGATCCTATTTCAGTGACAATTCTTTTTTGTTTTTTTTCACAAGCCACGCATAAACGTCATTATCTCAAAACTACAAGCTTTTACCTACATACTGCTGACATATTATTGTAGCAGAGTTTGTGCTGAATACAGTGTAATAAGACTTTAGCCATGAAAATGTCACAAGTAACAGAAATAAGCACAAATGTCAGAGCATGACAGAACACCTCCAGAACCCAGAAAACACCTCAGACCTCAGAGGGTTAAATTTTGTTTGTCTCTGTAAAGCTGCTTTGAAACAATCTACATTGTTAAAAGCGCTATATAAATGAGGATGACTTGACTTGACTTTGACACTATTGATCACAATATTATACTTAATGAACTTCAGGATCTATTAGGGATATCTGGATCAACTCTGAAATGGTTTTCATCTTACCTTACTTGTAGAAGTTTTAGTGTTTTTATAAATCAGAACATGTCAGATACTGCAGGTTTATCGAGTGGTGTTCCTCAGGGTTCTGTCCTGGGACTGATTCTTTTCCTTCTGTATATTGTAGGGTTTCCGGCCCATAAGCTCTTTATCAATTTTAAGTTTGGGGATAGATATTCAATAACTATTAATCTATGATCAACAAATTATTGAATACAGTTTGAACCGGGTCCTTACGTTAATAAATTCCCCACAAAGGGGTGTACAGCGTACCCGTCTGTTCAGGGTAAGTATATAACAATTAAACACAACGAATTATGGTTAATTATTAATATACATCCTACACAGAGGAATGGCTGATCTTCAACAATACCAAAGCATTTGACCCCTCCTCGCTCATTCACACGTCCGCCGTGTATTTAGGCTAAAAGGGTACAAATGACTTATGGTCTATTTTAGCTTAAATTAACTGACAATGTTTTGTGCACTTAAACGATTATCAGATTGTAGCTAGGATCTTTTATATTAAAGAGGCTTTGTTATACGAGCAACAACCACAGAGTCAATAAAGTATAAAATGAGGTTTAATGAATGAACTAGACTACATGTAACAGGATATAGATTAAACAAAATGAAATAAAACAATAAGAAAAGAAAACACAAGGAAAATACAATTGCTAGCACAGTTTAGAGTAAACCCTTTAGAGACAGCCACAGGAGATATACTTTACAACGTCTAAAATTTGGTTTGAACAAGTTTTGCATTCAGACCTGTAAGTTCTTGGTGTGCGGGCGGCGTCCAGAGAGATGGAGGGGGGTTTCTTTTGACTCCAAGCGTGGTTGATTCGCGGGAGATTCAAACGTTCTGTATGCGTGAAGAGAGTCTTTTCACCGGAGTGCTGACAAGACTTACGAAACGCACGTGGAGGTCTCAGTCGGGAGACGAGAACACTAAGATCGGACTGGCTATGCGCAAAATAAAACGAAGTTTACAATAAAACAGGAACATTAAAATAAAACACGAAGATTACAAAGAATACACAGGAACAGGAACACACGGACAGAGAGAGCGATTGTCTCTGTGTTGGAGAATTTAAAGATGAGCTGGGCACGCCTGGGTAAGGCGCGCCGGCCAATGATAATGGCCCATCTCGAGGAGCGCGTACGCCCCCTGAGTGGGTGTTGTTCGGAGTCAATTTGCAACTTTATGATCAAGAAGAAATTAAGCTTGCTTTGGGAAATGGGATTATACATGTGATTATACATTTCACGATATTGATATACAGCTTAATGGATAGATCAGATTAAAAGGGTCACAACCGTATCAAGCATCATACGTTAAAAACATACACGTGCAGAATTACATCTCAAAGCGTATTTTCAGGCACTTATAAGTATTTTACATTCATGAAAACATTCGTAATACAAGTTTGCACATTTACAGTTCGTCTACATGTACTTTAACACACTGAAGATGTTTTAGTAATGACTTAGGATGTAAAAGTCCTACGTTTAGAGTTTCCTGCGTGTGTAAGTATGTGCGTAGGTGTATGTGCGTGAATGTGTATTGCTCTCGGCGGGAAACAGACAAAGCAACGTATGTTCTGCGCTTTCCCCCCCCCCCCCCTCGTTTCCGTCCGGGGTGGGGAGAAGAAGGCCTGTTTGTTGTCTCAAGAGAAAGAAACCGCTGTTTGGGGAACACTTAAGACAATTTGTCAGCTTTGATGACACCTTTAGGGTGTACTCTCTAGACTTGAAGACGCCAGTTCGGGAGATAGAGGTTCCGAGGGCTGACCACATGGCCTTTTAGGAATGTCTGTTAAAGTTAGGTCCCTTTGTTCTGGATTTAAATTGGTTGCGAGTTCGTGACTCAATAAAAGAGAATTAATGAAAGCTCCCGAGTCCCTACAATATACTCCCTCTAGGTCAGATAATAAGCCAGTTTCAGGATGTCTCTTATCACTTGTATGTAGATTACATTCAGTTATACTGTTCCTTTAAGCCTACTGAGTTATTTAAACTTTCATCTTTAATCAACTGTCTGAGTAGGATCAAGCAGTGGCTAAATGACAACTTTTTAATGCTGAACTCAGCCAAGACTGAAACTTTAATTATTGCCCCTGAGCAGAGCATCCCTCAGATAAAACAACATATCGGTGCCTCAGGTTCGTCTGTTCAGCCGAGTCTCAGGAGTATTGTTTTTGATGCGGCAATGTCTCTGGAGAAACACTCGAAACAACTTATTAAAAGTTGTTTCTTTCAGTTAAGGAACATTTCTAAGATAAGAGCCTTGGTGTCAAAAGCCGAGTTGGAGATGATCATTCATGCTTTTATGTTGTCTCGCTTAGACTATTGTAATAGTCTTTTTATCTGCCTTAATAAGAAGGATCTTTGTCGTCTCCAGACTGTCCAAAATTCTGCTGCTAGGCTTTTAACCCACACAAGTAAAAGGGCACATATTACTCCAGTTTTAGCTTAACTTCATTGGTTACCAGTGATATTTAGAATGCACTTCAAAATTTTGGTTCTAACTTTTAGAGCCCTAAAAGGACAGGCACCCCCATACATCTCTGACCTGATACAGCTGCGTACGTCCTCACGTAGTCTGAGATCAACAGGCCAGAGACTATTAGTTGCCCCCCTTACACATTTCAAAACTAGGACCGTTCATTTCAATTTGTTGCACCCAGGTTGTGGAACGCTTTGCCTCCTTCCATACGCTGCTTGGATTGTGTGGAAAATTTTAAAACTCAGTTGAAAACTGCTTTTTAAAGAGGCTTTTAACTAGACTCTAGGCTGGTTAGGCTGGTCTAATGTGTATGTGTGTTTAATTTGATTATGTGCTGTAATGTATTTATAAGAGTTGTGAATTCTTCCTTTTGTTGTGAAGCACTTTGTGATTTTTATCTGAGTAATGTGCTATACAAATAAATTTTACATAATTTCTTAATGATACGGGGAACTGGTGAGTGTCATTGTTGTATTATACTGAAGGGGGTGGATTGAAATCCACTGCTGCTTCAATGTATATGTAATGATGAGTAATTATAATCAAATTATTAATCAATATTTTTCTTTCTAAATATTAAATGAGTTGAATGATTTCTCTAGGCTTCTGAGATTTCACTTTGTTATAGAAGTTACCAGTATAATTACTGAAATGTTCTTTTCATGTATTCTTTAATGTATGTATTTGATATCTGAATGCAGTAAAAGTGCTTGCTTATTTATCCCAGCTTCCAGAAATGAAATAGGGACTTGTTTTGTGTTTAAGAAAGGTCTTCAACGTGTTAAAACATTTAGTTTAAGGGACCATTTCTTTGTTAAAGCCTTACTTTCCAGTTAGACTAAAGTTAAGAGAAAGAACCCATTATCTTGATGTTTTGAGATGACTCTCATGTTTATAGTTTGAGCCTGGCTAAATCCAACCTTGGAAAAGCTGTGTGTTGGTGTGTGTGTTAGTCTTCTTGGTTACAGAATCACTGGCATTATTGGAGATTGAGTGAATTGTTGTTCGAGACATGCTGGCGCTCATCAAACCCAAATCTGCGACCTGGAAGGTCATGACGTGCCTAACTTCAGTGTCCGAATGTGTCATCTGCATAATCGATGGAGATATGCTTCCGTCTATCTGTATATGTGTGGAAAATTACTGTGTTTATCTATTTCTAAGCCAATGAGAACCATTCAACCTGTAAGCAATGATGTAGCTTAGACCTTGAAAATGGTATAACTGCTGTGATCTTTGTAACTGTAAGCGGGGCGGCCTACGAACTCCTGTGTGAGTCTTGAAGCTGACTTCTGCTGATGAAACTGCAAACTATCTTCAGTAAAACTTTTCTTTAATTTTTTATAATTCTGACTCCGGGTCTTCATTCTTCATATCTGGTTCTGGGTCTTTGACTGTAAACCCCCTTACAGTTATGGTGGAGGATGCGCAGGCAATTATTCTCGGTGACACCCCTGGCAAATCAACAAACAAGGTAGTAAGCTTTTTATTATTTGTTAGGGCTGTCTGACTGGAAGAGATTTTGAAGGAGAGCGGGAGAGCCTTCACTCCGATGAGGCGAGCGAAGGAGTAAGTTAATTATACTGCTGACAGTATAAGTATAAGTCGCTGAGAGCGTCGTTAAGGGTAACGGCAGCAGACAGTGCAAGCGAAGCGTGCTCTGTGGGGGCCCCACTGGGCATTACTGGTGTAGCACCACCCCAGCAGAGTACGTCCCTGGGCTGGAGGTCCAGTGGCACCGTAAACCTGCTCTATCTCTTCCATCTCAGATAGGAGATCCCCGAACTTAGTGAAGTGAATCAGGCAGTTAGGGATACTAACAAGAATAGGGTTGTTTGCCAGGGATGCATCAGGAATGATTCCGAGAGAAAAATTAAAAAAGTTGTGACCCAAATTGGCGTGGACCAGTATATGTAACTGTGATTTTGGAGTATACTTTGCAGTTTCATCACGCCGAAGCCAAGCTGTGTTGTTCAAAGATCGCCGCCTCCATTTCTGCAATAACTTCAGGTGAGTATGACCCATGATTAAGATATGGCAGAAAAATGTAATAGCCTAACATGATCAGTAACCTGAAAAGTCCTGAAACAAATAGTGAGACAGAAAAGCAAACGCTGTAAGCAGCTGTGCTCTGAAGCCCTCACTTTAAAGAAATTTGCAGAAATTATGAAGTTAAATGGTAGTCAGGGTTTTGATTCTGATTGGAAATTTAAACAACAACTTGACTGGCTACAAACAAACAAAGAAACTGAAATATTTAAATGTTTTAGCCTCGTATTGCTTACGATGATTACAAGAAGCAAGAAAAATAAATTCTGGGTCAGGGACAAGTTCCCTGGACAAGTAACTAAAAAAGATGATTGTGTTTTAATTAAACATTTTAAAAAGGGTTTAGATTATATAGAGAGACTAATCTCACGGATGATTTATAATAACTGCGAAAGATGCAGAGTAGCCTTGTCAAATTTAGTGTGAATCCTGATTGGAGATTGATAAACTCCTAGGAAAAAAAAAAAAAAAACTTTGAAGACAGATATTAAGCTATGGTAATTGAGAACTTGACAATTAAAATTGAGATGAAATGTGAAATGTTATTGAGAGCTAGAATAATTATTTAAGATTAAATAAGCAGAGGCAGTATGCTACTGAATTAACAGTTCCTAAATGTAAAATGTAAAAAGGCACCTGATTAAACAAACAGCTTGAAAACCGTGAAAGAACTAGAAGCTGATGTTTTGCTTTCAAAAGATAAGTTTGTTATTGGCTGTAATGAAACAGCTCGCTTATCTGAATCTGATGTGTGCTGTGGCTGTAAACGGCCAGTACGACAGAGACTCAATCTGAGTGGAAATCTGTAATGTCTAAATAAAGACAACTATAAAATTATGTTTATTTGGAAACAAATGTAATTTCTGACAAAGATGCCTTAAGCTGGGATAGTTAAAAGATGATAGATAAAGTTTAATGATTTTGTTGAAGTTAGAAGTTTATGAGAGAACAGTGTACCAATCCTGAGTGCCTCAGAGTCTCTCTCAGTCAATCTCAGCTAACAGGCTGTTATCTGACCCTGTGTCATAAGTAATAATAAGCTATTTATAGTAAAAGAACAGTGTCTCAGTTGAAAAATCAGACACAGAGATGTAAAAGAAATCATTGCCATTAAGAGGGCAATTTGTATTGGTGAATGTTTTAAATGTAAAACTGAATGACTTTAAAGAAGTCTTTAAAATAATAATGCAGACCTTAAATGATAGAAATAACATTTTTGATTATTTTATTTTAGGACCAGTAACTTCTTTGTCTTATCTTAAGTCTCCACCATTGAAACAGGCCCGATGGCTCCGGCTACAGATGTACAGTAACAGTACACTGAATGTATGGTTGTGAACTAAATTCACTGAGGATAATCTAAGTAGCTAGGTTGATGATTTTAAGATGGTTAATGGATTTAAGTGATTAAATACTGCTGTTATTAACCTGTCTCCCTGTGTAAACACTATTAGGCAATCAGAATGGCTCTGGTGACTCTTGAACGTGCCTTTCCTAAAGCTCCAGAAAACAGCTGAGTTCTGTTGAAGAAGACTGATTTGGTATTGGGAAAGAGCGGTTACCAGTGGGCACGAGATAATCACCCCACGACGGGTAAGACTCTCTTTGGCCACACTGTAAAAAATTTACATGTAAATTAACGGTAAAATACTGGCAGCAGGGTTTCCAGCTGTGTACCGTAATTTTACAATTCCATTACCGTAATCTAAATTACAGCTTTTCTGTAATTTAACAGTAAAGGTTTCCAGTTGTGTACCGTAATTTTACAATTTCATTACCGTAATCTAAATTACAGCTTTTCTGTAATTTAACAGTAAAGGTTTCCAGTTGTGTACCGTAATTTTACAATTTAATTACCGTAATCTAAATTACAGTTTTCTGTAATTTAACAGTAAAATACTGGCAGCAGGGTTTCCAGCTGTGTACCGTAATTTTACAATTTAATTACCGTAATCTAAATTACAGCTTTTCTATAATGTAACAGTAAAACACTGGCAGGGTTTCCAGCTTTGTACCGTAATCCTGCAGTTTTATTACTGTATTCTACGATACATATTCTTTATTACCTTTAATATCTATACTTGTACAAATAAACTGGTATTGTAATATTTCATTTAGAAGATTTTCCCAAGGGGGAAAAAAACAGCTCAAGAGGGTATTTCTTATAGCACACAATTTATTCGAGTTTAGTGACAAATAATCTGAATGCTTAGACAAAAAAAGCAAATCATAACAACTGAACCACATCCAATAGAATAATCAGTCTTTTTGTGTTTACATAAAAACAGCCTTTAAGAAATAGTGAATTTGCAAATTTATTTTAGTTTAATAAAAGTCAAAACCTGTATTTGGTACAGGAACAGGCCAAGAATGTGTTTGGGGTACCCATTCCCCTAACAGCCTTTACGAAATAGTAAATGGTGTGAACAATTTTGAAGTTAATTTTAGTTTAATAACAGTCAGTCAATCGAAGTCAAAACCTGGCAAATATTTGGAACAGGAACAGGCCAGGAATATGCCGGCAGAATCTTCAAAGTGATGCGGGTGTAGTCTGAAAGAAAGAAAAAAAAAATGGGGGGTGGGCTTTAACCTGTTAAGCTTCACCCCCAATTTTGAAAAATCCCCAGAAATGGCATACCCAAACTAAAACAGATACAGTTCATGAACCATTTGTTCTAAAAGCACAAGTATGATCTCATTTGAATGCTGACACCTGGCAGTTTATTGCAAATGTAGAATTAATTATTGTCATAATGAAAAATAAATGTTATAAATAGCTTCAAAGTTTTGTCAAGTTATTAGAAATTTATTTTTATGAAATATTTTCATGAAAATAAAATTGAAGTTGGCCCTGTAGCAATCTAGAAATGCACTGCAGCTAAAGCCACATGTCTGACCATGTTATATTTAAAATCTGAAGATGATATGTCTAAAACTCTTTATTTAGTTAAATGTTTTTCAAGATCATGTCATACAACTTTATTTTGATTAGACTCTAAAATGCAAACTGATGTTTATTGTCATTTTCTAAGCATCTATTCAGTCTATTTTCTCTATTGTGTTGTGGTGTAAACGATCTCCATTCAGTGTCAGTCTCCCCTGCACACATTCACACCTCTCCAGCCTCTGGTTATGGCTGTAAATATGCTTTCTTTTGTCTGCATTATAATTACTAACGACTGGCTATTCCCACTGTTTCAACCCCTAATCTCTTTTAGGGAAAGTTCTCAAAGTTCTCACCTTACATTTGAAACTATATAAAATGACCTTCTTGAAAAAAGAAACATTTCAGCAAGCAGTCCTATTTAGAAATATTCATAAATATAACAGCTAGGTAGCAGGTGCACCAAGGGCTAGCTAGCATGTTAGCTTAGCACATCATCAATACACGACAATTTATGAGATTAAAACCATGTTTGTGCTCTAAAACTTACTTTATAGCACAAGTCGAGTGTTTTAAATAACCTTCTGTGCTCTGATTTGGCTTCAGATAAAAAATCGGACAGAAAATATAGTATTTTATAGTATTCTTCACCATGATAAAGTCTATATCGATTAGCATTACATTATAAATATAATCTATTATTATGAAAATACCTGACATGGCTCGAAGAACACAGGTAAACCAAATATCATTGCAATCATGTTTATTGTCTTCAAAACATCTTTATCTGCATGTTACAGCGATCTCTGTTAGTGTTTACGTCGTGATGGACTTCCTGAAATGTCACATGATATGATTCTTCTTCGTGTTCCAAATTTGGAGTCCATATGTGCACAGGGCGCCCTCAGGCTGCCAGTATGTATTGAAAACACAGTACATCAGAGTCTCCAGCGCTCATAATGATTAAATCGACGCATTTGGGTAGATATTCAATAAATATGATTCCTGTCTTTATAAATCTGATGTAAACCTATGAGAATCTATCAATATTTCTCCAAATCTGTACACTTTTGAGCTAAAAGCCCTGATGGACGTTGTTTTGTCAAGCTCTGTCGTGACGATCTCACTGGAGTTTTTTTCTGAATGGAAGCGGCTGACGCTCATAATTCATATCAAAGGTATCGACTCATTTTTTGATTACATAACTCCAGACACAAATTAAGACATAACTGTCACTATAAGATTCTCAGAATACAATAGCGGTCAAATACTAAACCTTCAGTCTTATATCTTTTTAATGATGTATAGTTTGTCAAGGTATTAACATTGAATCTGATAGTAACTTTGAACGATTTAAAAAAAAAAACGCTCAGAGCGCCCTCGCTCTGGCGAAGGTTAAGAGGTTAAATAAACTTGTATGTTGTTTGCTTGTAAATAAAGTGTCAAAAGAACATGACAAAAAGCAACATAATGCTACACTACAAAAATAATGACTAAGAAGAATTTAGATTAACTTTAAGGAGAGAGTAAATGGGGAGACATTTTGAGCTTGAAGAAGAGGTGACAAGCTTTTTTTATAAGCAGCAGCATGGTACAATGATGCCCGTCACAAAAAAGGGCTTTACTGACTTAACTCTGGGTTATTGATCTTTCCAGTGGCGTGCACAGGGGGGGGTTCAAGCCCCTGCCCCTTTTGTCTCAAAATGTATTGTGCCCTTTTCTGATAATTGTAAATAATAATAATAATAATTATTATAAATATTATAATAAATAACAGTACATGTACACACCCTTGCCACTAACAATAATAATACAAAGAAATATTATATTAAAAAAAAAACTGCCGGAGAAATGGTAGGCGGAGTTTCCTTTGCAGCGCCTTCAAGCCTTGTTTATACTCGACGCGTCCGCAAGAGCGCGAGTCTCCACTGACTGCGCATTTAACTGTTCTGGTACGCACTACGCAGCAGTTCGCGCGAGTCTTCAGACGAGCAGCAGGTAACGTTTAAGCTAATACGGAAAATTACATTTATCCTACCATCACCATGCTACTCTAAAAGTTGCATGCAAGTTATTCTTAACTATAATAAAAGTGTAACTCGATTTCAGACGCATTCTGAGTGACAATGTCATTCGTTTTTATCCAAGGAATAAAAGTGCAAGGGGAAATACATCTAACGTTAGTTAAATGAAATCTCAAGTCCATGTCCATCTCTAAATTGTAAGGAACTTATATCTTTGATTTCACTCTAGCCTACGCTTTACAATAAGGCTAATTTGTTCATTACTCATGTATGAACTAACCATGAGCAACACATATCTTAGTAAATAATACAACTGATGATTGTTTATTCATGTTATGCCACAGTCAGTGCATTAACTAATGATAACAAATACAACTTTTGATTTTAATGTTTTAGTAAATGCTGAAATTAATATTAACTAAGATTAATAAATGCTGTAGAAGTGCAGTTCATTGTTAGCTAATGTTAACTAATGAAACCTTATTGTAAAGTGTTACTGATTCATGATAGCTAACACTGTTTTTCATACATATAATACATACATTAAATTTACAACATCAACAAAACTAAACATTAATTTTCCATAATTAACTTCTTGATTCTCACTGTTTTGTTTGGTAAAGTAAATAATTTTTAGTAATATTATCATAATTTCCCTATTTTCATTTGATGTTTTATGCATTCTAATAATTGTATCAAAATATTTTCTTAGAATGCCAAGGAAAGAAAGAATAAAATAAAAAATAAAAAATCAGGGAACTCTCTGATGCAGACAAACGAAGCATCCCTCTCACAAGTTAGCTGAAAAGAGAATAAAAATGCAGGTACTGTTAAATTAAATGAAAAAAAAAATTTAGTGCCCTTTTTGGTCCCTCTGCCCCTGCCCCTGGAGAGGTCTGTGCACGCCACTGGATCTTTCTAAACCCTATTTTAACTCAGTTAAACTTAAGAATCCACAATATCATAGCGTTTGGGTCATGAGCAGCATTCAAAAATCAATGGAAATGAAACCACAAATATGCAAATAAACCCTGGGTATATTATGAGCAATGCTGAACATTAATCAAGATAACCTAGATGCTGTTTATCTGGGGTTTAGAAATGACCCATGGTTAAATGGCTAGTTTACCCAGAAAATGGAAACTGTAATTACTCATCCTCATGAAGTTCCAAACTCGTAACACTTTTGTTTATCTTCGGAAAACAAATGAAGATCTTTTGAAGAAAGATCAAATGAAGAACAAAATGGCTGCCTGTATGTAGCATGTGTGTTTGTGTTGTCAACTCAGTTTTTTTTTTTTAAAGCGTTAGTTTAAAAGGATATCAAAGACTGTTTTTAAGACCTAGGTTGAATTTCTATCTGCATTTTCAAATATATCACCAACCCATTGCCAAAATGAGGGCATCTACACTCGTTTACCTGCTCGGCTGCTTGATACTGTGGATTCATATGGACGGCATGCTTAATGCTAATGCTAATGAGGAGAGAAATACACCTGTGTCGTTTCTGTGGATTATTCCGAGTGCTGTGACTTCCCTGGAGCCAGTTGGTGGAGATCCTATCATGAGGCCTTGGGTGTTTGAGAAGTATCTTGTTGGTCGGGCCTCTTTTATTCTGAGGGATGAACCGAGAGGTCTGCGATGCCTGTGGGCCCGTGGAAATGGAAAGCTGTCTCCCTATGCGACGTCCATCTGTAGGGACAGCTCGACAGCCGGCTCAGCACGGAGAAGCTGGTTGGTATTTCTTCTGCTCTTAATATCGGGCAATATCCATCCTAATCCAGGCCCAGAACTTGCACAGCTTCAAACTCCTGCTGAGTTCAAGTCTAGTAATGGTTTGCGTTTTTTTCACCTTAATGTACGCAGTCTGGTAAACAAAATAGACTCAATAAGAATATGGGCTGATTCAACAAATTCTGACATTATTGTTCTATCGGAGACATGGTTAAATAAGAAAATTCCCAACACCATGATATATATCGAGGGATATGATGTTTTTAGATCGGACCGCACAAAAAAAGGTGGTGGAGTTGCAGTTTATATTAAGTCTAAGCTAAACTGTACTTGTATACTATCCATCAGCAAACCAAACTGTTTTGAACTTTTGGCAATTAAATTACTTTTTTTAAATGGTCCAGATATCATCGTTGTTGGATGTTATCGTCCCCCTTCGGCTTCAAGTGAAGCTATTACTTCACTTACGGACCTTCTTCATAACTGGACTAAATCAGAGCTGATTTTACTCGGTGATTTAAACTGGGATTGGTTATCACAAATTTCTGATCCATTCAAGAGTATTTGTGACTCTCTTTGTTTGGATCAATTGATAAATTTACCCACCCGGTTAAATCATAAAGATCTGGTTAAATCTACGCTACTTGATGTTATTTTAACTAATGCTCCTCATAGATTCTCTGCGGTTGGAGTTTTTTGTGATGATGTTAGTGATCACTGTCCAATAGTATGTGTAAGAAATTGCAGGATTCCAAAGAGTAAACCACGTTTTATCTTGAAACGACAATTTAAACATTTTAACGATCAAGCCTTTTTGCAAGATATTTATAACAGTGATTTATATGTTGTTTCACAGATACCCGATGTTGATATAGCATGGGAGTATTTTAAATCTACTTTTTTGACTATATGTGATAAACATGCACCTTTTAAAAGTTTTAGAGTAAGAAGTAGGGATAATCCCTGGTTTAATGAGTCAATATCTTTACTTATAAAAAAAAGAGACGAGGCATGGGCTAAAGCAAAGAAAACAAATAATAACATGGACTGGGTAAATTATAGGACAATAAGAAATAATTGTACAAAATTGGTAAAAAAATCTAAATGTGATTATTACATAAATATGATGAATGAAAATTTGAACAATCCGACTAATTTCTGGAAGTTGACTAAGTCAGTTTCTGGAAAAAAAACCTCCACCAGTCTGCCGGATTGTTTGAAATTAAATGAGAGTGTAATCCTGGACAAAGAAAATATTGTAAAAGCCTTTAACAGCCATTTTATCTCTGCTGATTTAATCTCAGATTTTAGTAATTTAAAGGAACAGAATATAGAAGGCAATGTGGAAAACGTTTCATGTTGTTCTCAGCAGTTCACTTTTAAACCTATTTTAGCTACACAAGTTCATAAAGCCTTATCAAACTTGGATTGTAAAAAATCAGCAGGGTCTGATAAAATAGAGCCTTATTTTTTAAAAATTGCTGCAGATCTTATAACAGAGCCCATCACTTCTATTTTAAATTTAAGTTTAAATTCTAATGTTATTCCCAGTGCATGGAAATCGGCTATGATTCTACCTTTGTTAAAAGGTGGTGATCCATCTGAGATGAATAATTACCGTCCAATTTCAAGGTTGTCCGTGATGGCAAAAGTATTTGAATCTTTTGTAAATGATCAAGTAAAACAGTTTTTAACGGAAAATAAAATTTTAAATGAATTCCAATCAGGCTTTAGATCAGGTCACAGTACTATAACAGCAGCCATGCTGGTCACAAATGATATTATTGAATGTTTGGATAGTAAACAGCATTGTGCAGCCTTATTTGTAGATCTCTCCAAAGCATTTGATTCTGTAGATCATAAACTCTTGTTGCAGAGACTTAGTTGTGTGGGTTTTAGTGAAACAACTCTAAACTGGTTTAATAATTACTTATCAGAAAGAACTCAGTGTGTCTCAGTTGAAAATTTTACTTCAGCAGAACAAACAATTAAAAAAGGTGTCCCACAAGGATCTGTTTTAGCACCAATCTTATTTTCTATTTATATCAATGACCTGGGTTGTGGGATAACTCCAGCTAGAATTCATCTATATGCTGATGACACAATAATTTATACAGTAGCACACTCTCTGAATCAAGCCATAGAGCTTTTGCAAGATTCCTTTCGGTCATTGCAACTGTCTTTGTCAAGTTTGAAACTGGTTTTAAACACAAAAAAAACTAATTATATGCTTTTCACCCGTTGTTCCATCAACACAGATCTCCCGATTTTAAGTTTAGAGGGGGACTGTATAGAAAGAGTAAATTGTTATAAATATTTAGGCATATGGTTAGATGAAAAATTAGGTTTTAATGTACATATTGAAAATCTCTTGAAAAAGCTTAGACCAAAACTGGGTTTCCTCTTTCGTTTAAAGAAATGTTTTCCTTTTGAAGCAAGAAAGAAAATTATTCAAAGCTGTTTCCTCTCAGTATTGGATTACGGTGATGTAATTTATATGCATGCAGGTTCATCTTCGCTAAAAAAATTAGATTGTGTATACCATGCTGCCTTACGCTTTGTGACGAATGCCTCTTCACGCACTCATCATTGTACGTTGTATGAATTGGTGGGTTGGACTTCTTTGTTTCAAAGGAGAAAAATACACATGTTGATGTTTATTGCTAAGGCATTGTTAGGCAAATTACCAATTTATATCTGTCGTTTATTATCTTATTGCATTTGTAATTATAGCACTAGATCTAGTGCAAAACTGCTTTTAAAGGTTCCTAGAGTACGTTCAGAGCTTGGTAAAACTGCCTTTTCTTCCTATGCTCCCTGGTTATGGAATGAGCTGCAGAGTAAAATAATGATAAAAACTCTCCCCTCTTTAAATGTTTTTAAAAATCTCTTATTGACCAATTTAAAAGAAACATGTGCATGTTTTGTAAAGTAACTTTTGTTGGAATTTTATGAGTGCTGTGTAAAATTTTATGTAAGATTTTGAGTTTTATGTTTGTATTGTATATGTGAAACTTTTGTGCTGCCATTTTGGCCAGGACTCCCTGGAAGAAGAGATTTTTATCTCAATGGGACTATCCTGGTAAAATAAAGGATAAATAAATAAATAAATAAATCTTTTAATGAAATCACGGACAGCCTTCGCAGCACTGTCAAGCATCAGAAAGGTAGTAAAGGCATCATTAAAATACTCCATGTGACTCCCGGGTTTAAACTCAATTTTATGAAGCGAAAAAGCCCACACAAAGTATGTTTAAAGGAACACTTCGACTTTTTGGGACTTTAGCTTATTCAACGTTTCCCGCAGAGTTAGATTTTCATCTCCGTGCGTGCTGTAAGTCTGGTAACCGCAGCACCCGAGAAGCGCCGTGGTGAGGAGCAGAGAGCGCGTCTCAGGTGCTGCGGTTATCACTCAGCCCAAGTAGCAGTGCTTCGCCTTCTGAGAAAATAGTTCCCAGTATTTAAACGTTTAAAAAGTGGCTGTGTCTCATATTACCTTGTTATTTGTACACACTGTGACTATACAAATCACAACATGTAAACAGGAAAATGTTGGCGTTATTTTGTCACTTATTGGGATTAGTATGCTAGCTGTAGCCATTTACATCCAGTCTTTGTGCTAAGCTAGGCTAGCGGTGGGTGCGTCAAACAGACTTACAGCACGCACGGAGATGAAAAAGGTATGTATGGACTTGTCTAACTCTGGGGGATACAGTGAATAAGCTAAAGTCCCAAAAAGTTAAAGTGTTCTTCTAACACGCATGCGTCATGGCGCAAGTGTTATTTTTTTTTCCTGCACACAAAAAGCACTTGCGTTTCATCATCAAACTGAAGTTAAACCGCTGGAGTCTCCTGGATTACTTTAAAGACCTTAACCGCCGGTTTCACAGACAAGCATTAAGTTAGTCCCAGACTAAAATGCATGTTTGAGCTGTTTTCACTGAAAGAAACTTGCACTGAAATTTCTTAAAATATGTCAGAGCCTTTGTTTCGTCTCAAGATGCACACCAGTAAATGTTTTTTTTTATCTATTGCATGTTTATAAAAGCTACTTAAATACCCTAATTGAACTAAAGCCAAATCCTGACTTAAAGGATAATTCCGGTATTTAACACTTTGAGTCTATTTTCTAGTTTGTTTTGGATGAACTAGAGTGGTGGACTTAGAAATTTTTTACTGTCTCGACTTTTTGACTATTTTAGGATCGCCTCTGGGCGCTTCAGAGTGGCAGTCTACGAGCATACTGAAACATGTCCTAAAACAACCCTTAACATTAGTTCTCAAAACTGTGCAACTCACCAAGTGGTAGGTGGTGTTCGTTGATGATTAAAACAAATATATCGGCGCAATGTATGCTTTCAATCTGTGTTATTTACTATAGTGGAACTATATTTTCAGATACCTCACAGCTGCGTATAAACTTCCGCTGGATATTTGAGTCTGAAGCGTTAGCACACTCCCGACCACTTGATGGCGACAACCACTTTGCCGCAGTTGCTCTGCTCACGCTAGCCTTCTGAGAGACGGAGAACCGAGCGAAAAGACTTCAACCAAATGTAAACAGACCCCGGTATCCGGTAGCGCAGTAATATCAACAAGTACTGAGTCCTCCAACAGACATCAATGGAATTTTAAAAAATGGCAAATAAAACATGACAGAAACTGTATTTCGCTACGCTACTTGTTTTGGATCATCAACGAACACCACTAATCACTCGGTGAGTTGCACAGTTTTGAGAGCTAATGTTAAGTGTTGTTTTAAGGACATGTTTCAGTATGCTCGTAGATGGCCACTCTGAAGCACCCAGAGGCTATCCTAAAATAGTCAAAAAGTCGAGACAGGACCCATTGTCAAAATTTCTAAGTCCACCACTCTAGTTCATCCAAAACAAACTAGAAAATAGACTCAAAGTGTTAAATACCGGAATTATCCCTATCCTAAGCCTAGTCTGTGAAACCGGCCCTAAAAGTAGAAGTTTTGTAGGCTGTGTTGACAGAAAGATTTCATTAAAAAGATCTTCATTTAAGTTCTGAAGATGAACAAGTCTTATGGGTTTGGAAAGACACACACTTTAGTAATACATTGTAAAGCACATCTGAAATTAAAAAGAAAAGAGCTTTCAGTAGTGTAGTGTATTGTAAACTGTTCTACAAAAAAAGCTGGTATACTGTAATAACTTTAATGGGAAGCAGCTACATAAATTAGTGTGTACGTGCAAATTTACTTACCTAGATGAAATCCCACTCGAAATCCGCAAGATTTCTCAGTAGAGAGGCAACCTTTGGATTGACTGTGGAAGACTTTTTATTCACCACCTTGCCCGTCTTCTTGGACACCACCTTGCCTCTGCAGGTCTTTGAACCTCTTTCTGGGTTAATTCCAACGAAGCGTCTAAAGACAGTTATATAACAAATTACCATTGAATGCAAGAATGATGCATCAAAATTCTTATGAAGATGAAAGGTAAAAAAAAAAAATTGCAATAAGGACTTAAAGGGATAGTTCACTTTGAAATTAATTTTTGATATGTTTTAGCTTACCTCAAGTGCATCCAAGATGTAGGTGTCTTTGTGTCCACCATATTTTCAATTTTGTTATTTTTAGGTCAAACCGTTCTTGTCTGTCAGTCATATAATGCAGGCAATAGGGGTCACCCTTAAAAAGCATACACAGAGAACATGATTTAATGACTCGTAAATGTAAGTACACACTGATGGCCTAAGACACGAAACGAGTGGTTTATGTGAGAAAACGAACAGTATTTATATAGTTTTTACCTCTTGTAAACACAGCCACGTCCAAGTGATCTGAGATCGCGAGCGATTCAGACTTTTCCGGAAAGCACCGGAAGTGAATCCGCGTGTACGTCACTCATACAATTGTTTTATTTTTTTGTAATTGTTTTCTTTTACGACGGTTTAAACATCCCGGATAAGCGCAAATTAGTACCCTTTTAATTAGCCGTCTTACCTAAAATCTCTGTTCTGTGTAAACAATGAGTGACGTACTCGCGCGAGGTTTCACTTCCGGTGCTTTCCGGAAAAGAACGAATCGCTCACGATCTCAGATCACTTGGACGTGGCTGTGTTTACAAGAGGTAAAAACTATATAAATACTGTTCGTTTTCTCACACAAACCACTCGTTTCGTGTCTTAGGCCATCAGTGTGTACTTACGTTTACGAGTCATTAAATCATGTTCTCTGTGTATGCTTTTTAAGGTGGACCCCTATTGCCTGCATTATATGACTGACAGACAAGAACGGTTTGACCTAAAAATATCAAAATTGAAAATATTGTGGACACAAAGACACCTACATCTTGGATGCACTTGAGGTAAGCTGAAACATATCAAAAATTAATTTCAAAGTGAACCATCCCCTTTAAGTGTCATACCTTTGAAGAAACTCCAATGTGCAACAAGCCTCCTCTTGATACTGCAGGTTGAAGACGTAGTACACAGCAAAAAGTGTTGAAACTGCAGTCAAAAATGATGACTGGACACACTCACAAATAACACGGCCTTCAAGGCTTATCATCCATCGTACAGCATTTGTCTGCTCTCCCATACCTAAAATAAAAACACCAAAAACAAACAAACGAAAAAAGAAAAAAAAAAAAATATATATATATATATAACAATAACGAAAACATTGGCACAACTCAATTAAAGATCTGCCTTTGAGAACACTTCATTGTAAATGTATATGGATAGTTCACCCAAAAATGTAATTCTGTCTTAATTTACTGATGAACACAAAATGATATATTTGGAAGCATGTTTGTAACCCAACAGTTGTGAGGCACCATTGCTTTCCAGTAGGAAGGAAAAAACAACAACAGTGTGGAGTATTCAGCAGAGCAAATTAATTTATACAGGTTTGGAACATGTGGATAAGTAAACGATGACAATTTTCATTTTTGGGTGAACTATTCTTTAACAACTGTATACAAATTAGAAATGTTTTATTTTATTTTACTGTATCTTCCCCATTTGTCAATGTTTCTTCTTAACATACTAACCCAGTAAAATAAGACGAGGACTTCCAGGTAGAAGTTTCTTCTCAACATCAGCTGCAGATGCAGCAACCTGAAGAGGACACAATACACAAATCAGAATACATATCATCACTTAAAGGAGAACTCCGGTCAATAGGGTGCAAATTTTTAAAAGAGGATAACACGGTGTAGGCAACACCGATTTTTGACGTTGTTCGCTGTACTGACAGCACTCCAAATTTACAAAAAAAAATTAGCTCAATGTTAAAATTGACCGGAGTTCTCCTTTAATAAAGTAGAAAGAAGAAAACTAAATACTCACATCTGCATGCAACACCAGTCCATCTTCAAGTTCCTGAAAATGGGACATTAGAAGCTTGATATGCAGGTGTGCCATCTCTGTGTTTTCAGGCTGGGACAGGACATCCTTCACCTTTTCATTCTTTGATTTGCTCTTGAAGTACTCAACGATAGCATTTCCGCATTCTTTCATGGACATGTCAAAGGCTTTCAGCACATCAATGTCAGTTAGCAACTTGAAGTGGGCACAAATAGACTTCTGGTGGAAGAGGTATGGCCACTGGCTCCTAATGTCTTCTACTGAAGGTGCTGGTATGAAATTTAGTTTCTGACGCAAAAGACAGAATGTAGTCTCCATAAGAGTGTTTACTTCTGCTCTCTCTACACTGCCAATTCCCTCATGGCTGTAAATGTCATGTAGTCTTTGACGTTTGGACTCTATTGTCTCTGCAGTCTCTTCAGGGGGAAGGTGCGGTTCAAATCTCACACAGCCATAGGTGTCTGTTGGTCCTCTTTTGCATCCTGAGTTTGGCTTTGCTCGATGACAGACAAAGCTGCTTTCACGGTTCAAATTTTCAACCCTTGTCTTCACTTGAATTAGGAGTGATGTATATCCCGCTCCTATTAATGAGCCATTTGGAAATTTGTCTCCAAAAGTGTTAGGGTTCTCCCTTACAATCTTTTTACAGATTGTAAGACACTGTGCACGTGTTGGGCAAAGTTCGAACTTGCGCATTTCGTCAACCAGAACTCTAACCATCTGGCGCCTTTCTCCAGGTTTCGGTCTTTTTCCTGTAGAGATTGCCATTCGGATTTCAGGAGGCATGTTGTCCCAAGGGACTTGAAATGTTTCAGCCCATGTCTTGGAAATGCTGGGCATTTGTGTGAAGGTCAGGCTTGGCCTGGAAGCCTCTAAGTGAGATGCAAGGCAAGACAGGCTGTGTGTTGCAGTTGATGGAGAAGATGAAGAACACACTGATGGAGCTGGTAGTACATCTAAATTCAGAGTAACCATCTCTGTTTCTGAAAGGGTTTCAAATATCACAGCATAGAGAAAAAGCAATAAAGATTAGTAAAGAGATTAAAATAATTAAGTTATATTTCTGATTAGCTTCAAGATATGCTGGAAGTACAACAAGAAATGTATACATGACCAATTCCACTAAAATATTTAAACGGCTCAAACTATATACAATAATTTAGTTGATGTATTTTGTTGGAAAAATGCTGTACACTAAAATAGATAATTATTTAGTTTAGATTCAGATTAAAATGTCATCATACCTGATTTAAACATTTGAAGAAGCTTTCTGATTTGAATGACAGGTAAAATGTCCTTAAGGTCTTCTTGCTGAACATATTTGAGGTCTTCTTTGCATTCTAGTCCTGAGCTTTGAAGACTGGAAATGATCTGGTGGAGAATGTCAGGAGACAGGCTGGGCAATGTCTGAAGAATTAAATGTTTAACCTCTTCAAACCAGGTAGACATTTTTCTACAGAAAGAGAAAAGAGTGGTGCAGAATTAGTACAGGCATGCCACACACAGTGTACTCAAGCAATGGGTAATAATCCAAAATATTCCTTAGATCTACACAGCATGTTCTTTCTGCTGGTGTAATTCTGTAAACGCCCATGTTTGGAAGGCGAACAGCCTGATATTCCTGAGCAACAAAATGTAAAGACACACCCTGATGAATGAGAATTAGCTTGATCTTTCCAACTACAAGCCCCTCATCAGAGTCACTGATCAATACAAACATGTTCTTTTTGTATTTTGTGCCTCTCACTGTAACATCACTGGCCACCTCAGTGTTCATAGGCTCAAAGTTCATATTTGAAACTGAGCGTCTGATGTCTTCATTGTAATCACCTGGGTAAAACTCTGTGCTTTTCTCTACTTCAATGTCTTGTGGGAAGTAGCTCCCAGCATACAGATATGCCTGAAGAAGCTGATGCTTCTCAGCGAGTGTTCGACACAAATTCTTAAAGTTATGTGATTTGCGAGCACACTGTTTAAAATAGGAGTGTTTGCTCTCAAATCGCAGTGTCCACAAACGAATTAGAGGGCCAAAGTGAAAAATCAGGTCAGGATAGTGACTGATGTAATTGTGTTTTGGTCTGAGGGGATGATTGGGAAAAGACTGCCATCGAGTATGCAAATACTCATCAATTAGAACCTGCAAGTAAGCTATCTGACCAGTGGACACAGCTGGGGCACATACAAGTTCTACTATTTCTCGTAGTTGCAAAACCAGCTGCCAAGTCTCATTTTCAGATGGGTTTACAATTTTCTCTCCAATCAATCCTGGCAACATCCTAAGAAAATACCAATTTTGAACTGCATGGCCAGAAAGTTTGTCACTCCCTGGAACAACATCACTGGGTTTGTTGTTTGCATCATTACCAAAGTATGTTAAATGATTTATACGTCGATTTAACTCCTGGTAAGTGAACAGCTTCTCCACTGTGACAAAATTCTTAATGTACAATGCTAAATCATATGATGCAACACCTTCAAAAATATCATGTCCCAGACAGGGGGGTAGCCCAGGCTGACAAACATGAAAGTAACGTAGTCCATTAAACACAGAGTCAAATTTGACACCTCCAGTGGCATTGGATGTGGCATTACTTGTCTGACTTTGAACAAGATCCCTATACGACTGTAAAGTGCGTTTACTTGCTTTGAACAAGGGATCTGTTTTAAACGTTTCCCTTTCTATATTGCAGTATCTGTAAAAATGCACACTTTTTGTGAAATTTTCCACAAATCCACCAATGCCATGGGAGCCCAGATTATCCCCACAAATTGCAGATAGCGTTCCCCTGTACACTGTTCCATCAGGCAAATTAATGCCGCTTACCTCAATGTCTTTAAGGTCTTTGATGAGAGGGCTAAACACTTTGTCCTGGCCAAAATACTTGAAGTCCTGCTCCCTCCAAAGCAAAACAAGCTGCATCTGGTCAATGCGTGATCTATGATGTGGAGGAATATCTGCAAGAGTTGCATATACACAGAGTAATTTATGTTTTTTCCTGCCAGATCCCAGTGGGTTGGCTACTTCCAAAGCATCCTGATAAAGGATTAAACTAAAGGATGAGGTGTCTGTATTGAGCAGCTCATTACCTTTTAAGTTGCTACCATCCCATACATCGTGAAGAACATTGTGAGGACGTACACCAGAAAATACTTGTTTGCGATGTTCTGTAACTGTGTCAATCTGTAATAGAGAACCAATTGTATCTTTAATCGGAACATATTGAGCAAAACACTCTTTGCCTGCCTCATTTGTCCCAAGACAAAGTGGAACTGGTGCTACATAGTTGAAGGTATTCTTGAAAAATGTCTTTCTTTTTTGATCAGTTTTAAGTTTTTGTGAATTGCAAGTCTCAAAGAGATTTTCACTGTGCAAAATTTCCAAAATAGCATTTATGTCTGCTTCTGCAACCTCCAATGCACTCAATTTTTCTCTCAATTTAAAAAGTAGGTGCGAGTGACTCATTTCATGAATTTCCTGAAGGTGATCAACAATTATTTGAACAGTGGAGGATGGAATTAGACATTTTGATTGCAATTTGAGATAAAATAGAGCTAGATGTCTCAAAAACTGATCTTCGTCCACACTTTCACCAAAGGTGTCTTGTTCCACACCATCAGTATCAGTATCACTGCAAAGACAGTCCTGTGGCATGTCATGATGCTGTTCAGAGCACTCATGTATGCTATGAGAAAGTGCAACTGAATCAATCAGGTTTACCTCTGAACAATCACAGTGTTTTCTAGATACATGCGCTGTAAAAGTGGACACAATTGAAAAAGACTTGTCACATTGCTGAAATGGACATGAAACGCTTCTCCCCTCTCTAATGTGAGTTTTAAGATGCTGATAAAATATACTCATAGTGTCACACCTGACTTGACACAAGTCAACATGACACGTTAATTCAAATGAAGTCAGTGGCATAGATTTGAGCTTAGATTTCCCCTCTTTGTGTCGATAACAGTGAGTTTTGAAAGCTGAAAACTTTTTGAAACTCTTATTACAAGCAGGCAATGCACAATTAAACCTGACATTCGCGACATGAATATGAATGCGCATGTGTCTCACAAATGCAGGTAAAGTACTGCATGTGTGTGCACAAAGTTTGCAAGTAAACATTTTACACTATGGAAGAGCACAATCCAGCTATCAAAACACAGACAATCGTGTTTTAACGTTGAGGAACAAGTTCAAATGAAACTTAAGTGAATGTCCTCTGTTATATCGACGACGACTTAATGCACGTAACGTTAGTTCGAGCAAATTTATCGAGTGCAAAAGTATGCTGTTAAAATGATTGTGCTCATATGCTGTACAAAGCCAAAATAATAACACTGACATTTAATAAGTTCATATAAGTTAACTTCAAATGAGAGACAAACATGTGCAATTCACTCGTACTAACCTAACGTTACGTTAGCTGTTCCACCATCCCCCACCGCGTAAAAAAAACATACTGGCGAAAGGCGGTAAATTAAAAAACATATGGTACTTAATAAAATAATCCAACGAACGCACTTATTTTACATTTCCCTCTATATTAGGGTAACTTGTACAATGAAAGAACACAAATATGCTGCACGCTCGAGCGCAGAGACACACACACACACACACACACACACACACACACACACACACACACACACACACACACACACACACACAAACGCTTACATTTGAGGAACAATAAATTTAGCTACATCCACTATTTTAAAGCGTGAAATTAATAAGATTAAAAGTGAACACAATTATTTTAGATTCACCCGTGGTCTGGTACCTGTAAATTAGCTTCAATAAGAAAGCTGTGCTTCCACCGAGAAAGAGTCAAAGACGTGTGTGTCAGTCACTCTTGCCAACTGCCAAAGTACGTCGTTCGCGGTTCCTTCCCTCCCCCACAGATCACGTGCTATTTAACGGTAAGAAACTGTAATTTCAGAAAACGGTTCAGTACTGTACATTTCTGCTGTAAATTTACAGAAATTTTTTACAGTGCAGACAGAGGGCAACCTAAGCCAGGGGATTATCGTAAAGTCACTGCGGACTTCCTGAATGGAGGTGTGTTATTGAGACAGGTATGAGAGTTGAGCAGGAGCTGTGAGGCCAGCAGCGTCCTTATACCGTTAAGGGGAGATGACGCTGTGACGAGTTACGGCAGTCTGCCCTATAAATGCAAAGCTCCTCTATACCACTCACCAGAAGAAACCGCATTAATGGTATGACTTGTTTTTCATTGTGACAAGTATCTGCAATTATGCCAGGGGGACAACACCCTGAGGAGAGGAAAATTAAAGATAAAGAGCTAACGGGAATGGGCTTTCAAGAGACAGCTGAGAAATGAGGGGATTGCCATTATTTGTTGTGGAGACAGGAACAAAACTTTTTATGTATTGGCTGCCTCATGGGCAAGAAAAAGAAAATTTATAGAAGTGTTGATTTTGAACTAATATGTTTTAACTCCTGAAGGTCGTTTGACATGGTGGGTGGCTAAAGATGAAGACAGTTTTTGATTTGAGAAAAGTCTGGATAACAAAA
Organism: Chrosomus eos; assembly: GCA_036326025.1. Taxonomy (NCBI): domain Eukaryota; kingdom Metazoa; phylum Chordata; class Actinopteri; order Cypriniformes; family Leuciscidae; genus Chrosomus; species Chrosomus eos. The sequence continues at coordinate 39,513,778 of CM070835.1, read as the reverse complement.
TTTAATGGTAAAAGGATAGTGATTAATTTAATGTAATTATTATTTGTTAATAAGAGAGAGAGACTGTTTGAGTGGAGGAAGGGATGGCTGTGTCTGTCTTTCTGTTATCGGTCTGCTAGAGCAAGCTGAAGCAAAATAATGATAAGGAAAATTAAACAAAACAACCCAGCTGACTTGTCTAAAAATTTAATGAATAATGAACAAACATGCTTTGCAACTGGTTAAGAGACCACTTAAAATTAGGTAAAAGCTACAGAAAAATGTGAAGTTTAAAATCTTATTTAAAATTTAAATCTTTTTAGCAATAATATATAAAAGAAAGAGTTAATATTAAAAAGCGAACATTGAAAATGAGCAGTTAACATGCGTGTCCAGTATGAGTGTGTGTGATGGTGACTGCACTTTATGTCGTGTATGTGTTAATACTATTATTTTGTGATATTGTGTCATTAACCTCTGGAATGAGTGTTTTATCATTACAGATGGGTTAAGTGAAACGACAAACTTTAAAGAAGCTGATAATTCTGAGTCAATCTGATGAAAAGACAATGCAGGACATGGGACGAGCTTTAATTGGATTGGTTTTCCAGCTCTGTCTGCTATTGGTAATTATGACTTTTTTGTCATGTATGATGTTGATTTGAATTACTCTCTGGATTAGTATTTAAATTGGAATTGTGAAGTTGAAGATTGCCGTCCATTATGGGGTAAAAACTCTTGTCTAAAGTCAACTGAGGGTCTAAATTTAAATAGACAACTAGGTGGGATCATAATGGTAAATGTAAAAATAATAGATTTGACGGCAGAGAGACAAAGTGACACATTGGCTAAGTCACTATCCAAATTAGTGAGCTCCCTCATTTTTACGAAAGGCCGGTGGGCGAACAAAGGAGGAGTGAATAATACTTCTAAAAAAAAATTTTAATTTCTCAATCCATTAAATGGATGTATGACATTAGATGTCCAATAAAATTTAGTTAATAAAGGTTAAATGAGAAAGCAGCTATATGGCTGTCTTAGGGGTTGAGATCTGAGTAACATAATATTTTGGTTTCTGCACAACTGTAAAGATAAGTGGGACTGAGACAATACTGATAATATTTTTTGAATCTTTAGACTAACCATTTGATAAAGAAATACTGTGAGAAGTTGTTATAATGAAAAATAAAGTTAAAATTAATGATAAGAAAACAAGGGTATTGAAGAATTATTAAAATACCAGGACTTCCCTAATGAGGGAACTTTAAGTGTTGTTTAACTTTTAGTTTAAGACATGGGTGAGAGACTCATGGGAAAGATGGAAGAAATATAGAAAAATGTATGTTATGAAAATAAAATTTCTGATAGAATTTATGGAAGTCAAATTAAGTTTAAATGGTATGAAAAGTGAGTTTCAGAATAAAAATTAGCCATTATATGATTAACGTGATATAAAGATAAGGAATTAACAAAAGCTTTATTAAGCAGAATGGGGGAACAATACTATATTTTAGTGGTGAAATAATGATTGAAATGATGATGTGAATTTGTTTTATTTTATTTAAATTTTTGAAACAAACAAAAAAGGGTATAAGATGTTATACAATTAAAATGGTACATGCTATGTGATCGTCAACTTAAGAATAATTTCAGTAAAGACTTAAAGTGCTCTTAATTATTAATATTTTATTCTTTGTTGTTTATTTATTTTATTTTATTTGACAACCATTGTGTTTTGAACCTAACGGGTCTATAAAAGGGTTAGTGAAAATAATGGATTAACCATCCAACTTTGTTTATAATCAGTGTTGGGAAAGTTCATTTTCTACATGAACTAGTTCAAAGTTCAGTTCACACATTTTAAAATGAACTAGTTCAGTTCATAGTTCATACTTCAAAAAATGAACTAGTTCATAGTTCTTTTTTTCTAGTTCATAGTCCATATTGCTGCGAGCTTCTTTTTTTTTTATTGCCACAGCCCATATACAACCACAGACAGCAATTATTTTATCGACTGGCAAAGTTTGCACAGAAATGTAAGATTTTCCCATCCTCACCGACCTTGTCATAAAACTCGTTTAAATGATCATACGACGCCTCGCTCGCTGCTTTGTCGACTACATGCTGCTTTTTGTTTTGATGACGCATGCGGCAGTGCGTGCGACACTGGTGGCTGATGTTGCCAGATTGGGTGTTTTTTTCGCTACATATTAAGGCGTTTTCGCCTGGAAGGCTTTATAGAAATCTGGCACCCTATTGAACGAAGTTAAACTGAGAGAGCGTGCGTTCACAGACACCAGAATGAACGCGTTCACAGTAACGTTCATCAGGCAGTAATTCAGTACGTTCAGTTCACGTTCGCCCAAAATATGAACGAGTTCATGAACTATCGTTCATTGAACGCGTTCAGGCACAACACTGTTTATAATAAAAGGATTTGAAAATTATAGTTTTATAAAAACTGGTTCATATATTCGTGTATTTATGATTGTAGACAATGTCTGTCTTTAATATCTGAGGAGTGACTGAGGGTTCGATCAAGGTCGAGAGTACAGGAGCAGTGTCTTCTTATTCAGCCCGGCTTTTTGGATGTTAGATATGCACTTGTTCTGTAATCAGTGTTGTTGATGATAATACCAAATTAGTAAAATGTAAAGACAGCTATGTCCAAAGGTTCTGGAGAATAATATACTATCTTGGATATGAGGGATAATTTGAGGGATATTTTGGTCATGTTAAGTCCTTGAAGGAAAAAGATATTGTCTGTTTTATAAAAAAAAAAAAAAAGAAAAAATTTAACCTGACAGAGCAGCATGGGTCAGAAACTTAACATTTTGAAGCAGCCTTTATTGATAGACCAGATGTGGTGGTATTGGACCCCACATTGGTCTAAAACGGGGGACTGATGGGGGTGGATTGAAATCCACTGCTGCTTCAATGTATATGTAATGATGAGTAATTATAATCAAATTATTAATCAATATTTTTCTTTCTAAATATTAAATGAGTTGAATGATTTCTCTAGGCTTCTGAGATTTCACTTTGTTATAGAAGTTACCAGTATAATTACTGAAATATTCTTTTCATGTATTCTTTAATGTATGTATTTGATATCTGAATGCAGTAAAAGTGCTTGCTTATTTATCCCAGCTTCCAGAAATGAAATAGGGACTTGTTTTGTGTTTAAGAAAGGTCTTCAACGTGTTAAAACCTATAGTTTAATGGACCATTTCTTTGTTAAAGCCTTACTTTCCAGTTATACTAAAGTTAAGAGAAAGAACGCATTATCTTGATGTTTTGACATGACTCTCATGTTTATAGTTTGAGCCTGGCTGGAAAAGCTGTGTGTCGGTGTGTGTGTTAGTCTTCTTGGTTACAGAATCACTGGCATTATTGGAGATTGAGTGAATTGTTGTTCGAGACATGCTGGCGCTCATCAAACCCAAATCTGCGACCTGGAAGGTCATGACGTGGGTCCGAATGTGTCAGCTGCATAATCGATGGAGATATGCTTCCGTCTATCTGTATATGTGTGGAAAATTACTGTGTTTATCTATTTCTTAGCCAATGAGAATCATTCAACCTGTAAGCAATGATGTAGCTTAGACCTTGAAAATGGTATAACTGCTGTGATCTTTGTAACTGTAAGCGGGGCGGCCTACGAACTCCTGTGTGAGTATTGAAGCTGACTTCTGCTGATGAAACTGCAAACTATCTTCAGTAAAACTTTTCTTTCATTTTTTATAATTCTGACTCCGGGTCTTCATTCTTCATATCTGGTTCTGGGTCTTTGACTGTAAACCCCCTTACAATACGGTGCTGATAGTGTATGGATCTGTTAGCTGGTGCTGGCGCTGGCTGTACTGAATCAATGACTATATATTGTTCCTATTTATATGAACAATGCATTAATAATTAATTAACCTTAATCTTAATATTGATGTTGAATTATGAAGTTCCTGTCAACCACTCTTTGATTCTGAGATGTATTTTTAAGCTATTATTGATAATATTGTCTATTTATAGGAGTACTCTTGCTGATTGTTAAATTATTTATATTGCTATATGCAGTATTTAAATTGAATCATGTGCATGATGATGAAGTGAATGAACTGAGATTTTGATTATGATAATATGATGACTTTATGGTATTATGGTAATAGTGGTGATGCTTGGAATCAGTGTTAATAATTAATTGGTCCTGTTTCTTACAGGTCAGGTTCTTTGTGTGGATGGCGAGCCACTAGGCCCGAAACTGATGCTTTGGAGTGCATGCATCTGTCGGTTTGGTAGGAGGCGCTGCAGCTGCTGCTTTTGATACACCTGCGCATACACACCTTCAGACATATTTACACCTGCACACACTGTCAGACATATTTTCACTTATACACATTAATATTTATCTCATGGACTGTTCCATCATGAACTCATTGGACTCTGCCTGTTTAAGAGTTGTGTGGCGTGAAGTGCTGCGGCTTCAAGCATTGATTATTGAATGAATTCTGAAATTGTTGTATGCTAATTAATAATTTTAATTTAATACTACCTATGTGCACGTGTAAATATTTTAAATGCAAAATTGCACTGCAGCCTTGAGTCTGTGTTTCTTGAACTCTACCTTTTCCTCCTTGAGCTAAACTAAGATTTTCTGATACTGGTCCACTATTTTTACATACAATTGCAGCGTTTATATGCTACAATTAATCTTAGTGTGTGGTTAATTCATCCATTTGTTTAATCGGTTGACAGCAATAGTTTCTGCATATATAGTCAAAATATTATGTCATCACAACGAGTCCATCTAACCAGACCAGCTCAGACTAAACTGGTTCTGTGGGGTTGTGCCGAATCCTGAGATTCTGCCTGCAGACCAGCACACACAGGAGAGGGTCTGAAATCAATCTCACACTCAACAAGCACTCAGGAATAAACAACATGTACAGACGAATAAACCAAACATGAGGAATAAACCAAACACGAGGAATAAACCAAACACGAGGAGTATAGGACAGAAAAAGCACTACCAGAGTGAATATGAAAATAACCCAAATATGACGATCTGGTTCTCTGGATGTGTGAGAGTGACGATCAGTACAACATGAAGCTAAACTAGATATTATCCATGTGATCACTGATATAATGCACATGAAAAGAACAACCCAAAAAAAAAATTCTACGTAGAAAATCTGCCCGATGGTGATACAGAGCAACACGAGTATGTAAAAAGTGATGAAACAGGGTGAAGAGAAAACTGAAGCAGTGTACAGTGGATATTTCACTGAGAGAATTCCCTCTAGCGCCACCAGCTGGTTCAGGAGGAGACCACAGAGTCTTGATGAGGACCATACAACTACAGAAACATGAAATGTCCTATTTCTATTCCAGTAGAACTCATCTAAGAACAGTTTTAACAGTATGTAGGGACTCAAGAAAATCTCAATAAAGTCAGTGAGGAGGAGGAGGATGATGAAGACAGAAATACGGTGTACACTCTTTCTGTGATGAATTAGTTCGCTGGCAGACCAAGCAAGAGCTGGTAGACCTGCACACACACAGATCGTCATGAAGATGGACCATCTGACCCTTTCTGTTTCCATATTCCACTCTGTCTTTGATCTCTTTGAGATATCCAGCTGAAAATATATAAATAAATAAAAAAAGTGAAAAATTAGTATCTGCTTAATAATTGTTGAGCAACTTTCAGAAGTCACAAAGCTCATTCCAGCTAATCATACAACTGAAAATATTCAGACTGAAAATAGTAATGCATTCTACCCTTATGAAACAAAAATATATGAGAATTTACTGCAAAATATAATGCAATATACATTTCCATATATGGGAAACGAGTGCTTACATTTTTCAATAATAATATATGCATTGACTGTGTATGGCTGTATTTTAATACATATAAAATATGTATAAATGAAGACAAAAAATAGCATTACATGTAATATTCGCAGTTTTATCCTTCATTGTGTACAAATACTGCACATACATGTTCCCATATAAATGTGAATAGGTCCACACACACACACACACACACACACACACACACACACACACACACACACACACACACACACACACACACACGGAATGAGTTACGACACACACACACACACACACACACACACACACGGAATGAGTTACGACGTGTTATCTGATGTGTTTTGCTCAATATTGATATATGGGAGATCTGTTAGTGTTTAATGTTCTATTAGTTTGGAATTTAACAGGTTTTCTGGTATGTGAGTTTTTGGGGTCGTTGTGCTGAAGAGTCGAGCCTGTGGTTCTGTTGACGATTGGCCGAAATTATTATATTTTTACAGTAATGTCGGTGTACTCCTCAACACAGTCTTGGCTAAATAATTTAGTACATGCAGGTGGGCTTGTGCTTTTGAAAATATGAAACAATTAATATGAATAAATAATTAAAAATATAATAAATATATTACATTATATATTTATCTATATATATAACAAAGCTCGGGCGCACCAGATAACACGTCAGCAGCGTCACTGTGGACGGGGATTGACTTCAGACCCGGAAGAGAATACAATGCTGAATAAAGTCATAGTTTTTGTTAATTTTGTACCAAAATGTATTATGGAGGGACAGAAAGCTCTCGGACTAAATCTAAAATATCTTAAACTGTGTTCTGAAGATGAACGGGCTTGGAACGACATGAGGGAGAGTCATTAATGACATAATTTAAATTTTTGGGTGAACTTACCCTTTAATGTTGCTTGAGTAAATATATCTGCAATATATTACACATGCAGTACCATATCTGATCACATATACATCTATATGTTATGAAGTGTATTACTGAATATAAAATTACATACATTATGATATATTGGTAAATATATTGTCACATATTTTTCAATATATGAAAAGCGTGAATACCTTATGTATTATTCAATATATTGTAATATATATTAACATAATATATTATTCTGTATATTTTCAAATATACTGTTAAATCATTTAATATATTGATCATTCATATAAAGGGAATTATCCCATACAAAAATGTAATATATGGCCATATATGTACTTATATTTTAAATAGTATGACATATATCTATACATATATTTGACTTATCTGAGAACACAATATATGCCTATAACATATATCTATACATATATTTGACTTATCTGAGAACACAATATATGCCTGCAACATATATGAACATTTATGTGTCCAAACATGTGAAGAAAATATTTGAGTTCATCCATATATGATACCATATATCTGCATATATTACAGTATAGTATTGGTTTCTCACATATATGGACAACATTAAGTATAAATATGTGACATACATATTTGTTTTACACATATTTAATAAATGTATGTAAACATACATGGATGTGATACTGATGCATTTTTAAAGCTGTGGCATATGGTTATGGTACTTTGTGGATTTTGTCAAAAATGACAAAGAAAAACTGCATTATTGTATTAAAAATACTATATTTGGTATATACAGACACAGCATCTCCAACTATATAGGCATTTAATTACAAGGTATTCAAATACACTCTCAGAAAAAAAATGTACACAGTACAAATAATGTTCCTCAAAGAACAGTTTTGTACCTTTTCAATAATAGTACCTTTAATGGTACAAAAACATCTGACTGTCTGTTTGGTACCTTTTAGGAAATGAAGGTACTTTTCTTCTCACATCACAGTGATGGCCAAATTACTGTTTCATTCATGATTGGTTGATGTTTTGAGTATTTGGCATAGCAACAAGACGCTGATTGGCTGAAATCGCTTCAGCTACCGAAAACTGACATGACAACGGGAAGCAGACTAACGTTACACGACTGCAGCGCGGTCGAGTTTATTTTAAATATCAAACTTATCAAACTTGTAGAATACGACATTTAAAGGTGAGTTCTGACCTTTTATGTTTATATTTAGTTCACAAGTCGAAAATAAAAAGGTTTCAGTCACTTATTTAGCGAGTTAAATTAGCTTTGCACCAAATGATTTTTAGCCATTTGATATGTATAAAGTTAACGTTACACTTTTTTATATTTTTAACAAATTATTGACTAGTATAAGTCATTGCGTGTACATTATGACGTTTTTTCTCCATTATCCACTATAAATGTTAACTTTGCTATTAGGCACAACAACATATGAACTGATTGGCGCTGCAGCCGTTATTGCATTTTCAAATAGACCGGAGAGCGGGAAGCCGATTAGCAGCACGAGCGCGGTCCACCACAACCATGGCTGCCCTCTTTATCGTCAGAAGATCTTTAGAGGCTGGACTCGAAATACAAGACAAGGATAAGAGGACACGCAAAGGTGGGTTTTATGTTTATGTTTAACCAATTAAAAAAAAATTATAAAACGTTACAGCTACTCAACATGACAATAGCGAGTGTAAATAGCTTGATGTACGAATCCAGTCGGTGATATTAGCCGTCTGCAAATATATTTAAAATCAATTGAGTTTCTGTGTCGTCGTAAGTTAAACATTTAATACGTAATTGTTGTAAATGAATGCTCAACCAGAGGTGCCATGTTGGTGTATTTTACATTAGTCCACAATACTTTATGCCGTTGTTGAATAACGTGATTGAATGCCACCGAACAGTGCACAGATAGTTTATCACATTGTGTTTAAATGAATGCGATTACCTGATTCTGCCCTAAGTCACATGTCATTAATTTTATCATAGAACTTTGTTGAAACTCAGCAAATGTGTCTTTGATTTTTAGATCATGAAGATGCTGGGAAAAACTGCCTGGTCTCACTGATCATCACGCATCTGAGAGTCTGACTTCATCCTCAGCTGTGAGGCAAGTATCAGTACAATGGGTTATTTGTTAAGATTATTAATCTTAATCTTGTGACATTCTTTTTTCTGATGAGGTTGAATTTTTATTCCTAGGCTAAGACAAAATGTTTGCCATAATGACAGTGATGTCAATCTTGATAAAGCACAGTAAAACTGCACTTCAAATGAAATCTGAAAGATTTCTGTCACTTAATTGAAAGTATATTCACAAAAAATGAAATGTAACATGCAAAATGGCAAAGCAATGTGTAAAATGGCAATGTATTTCTGTTTTTATATTTACATATTATACATGTGCAACATCTGGAGCAAAACAGTTATTCTAAATCAATAATATAATAAATTGGCATTACTACACTAGCTTTAACATAAAATTAAAACATACATTTGAACATTTTATAAGTTTAAAAATTACAATTAAAATGTATTCCAGAAATTAGATGTTTAACATGTTCAAGCAAATATTATAGCAAAATGATAATTTAAGTTATTTTTCCTAGTTGCATTTACACTCAAAGTTAAGGCACTTTATGCAGTGATTGACAGGGCGGGGCTTTGATCGGCTCGGAATCCTTTTTTTAAATCCACATTGAATTTTGCTACGTTAATTGCGGGTATTGCAAAAATGCAGTCGTAAGTGTCTTAACTGTGAGTGTGAGTGCGGTTAAGAAAAATAGCATTAAAAATTATAATTTTGCTACAATTTTAGCTTGAACATGTTAAAGGGCAAAATTGTTCACCCAAAAATTTTAATTCTTTCATTAATTACTCAGCCTCATGTCGTTTCAAACCCGTAAGACTTTCGTTCACCTTTGGAACACAAATGAAGATCTTAATAATGAAATCTGAGAGCTTTCTGACCCCCATAGACAGCTAAGCAACTACCACTTTGACGCTTTAAAAAGTTCATAAAGTGATCGTAAAACTAATCCATATGGTTTAGTCAAAATTTTGTGAAGACATGATCACTTCCTTTATGATGAACTGGTTGAATTTAGGCTTTTATTCACATATAAGTATTCATCATTTCACACATCAGAAACGGTAAACGGAAGCTCAAGCATGTTCGCTTGACATGCGAGAACAAATGAGGTTCACTCTCGTGTGTTGCGCAGCACGTTTGAGAAAGAGGTTTGTTCTCACGTGTCAAGCATGTTCGGTTGAGCTTCTGTTTATGTTCGCTAATCAATGTTTAAATGTGAAGAAAAGACTAAATTAAATCTGTTCATCATATAAAGCAATCATGTCTCTTCCGAAAATTTGAACTAAACTGCTCAATTCAAATGGATTGGTCTTACTATCTCTTTATGAACTTTTTGAAGCATCAAAGTTTTAGTTGCTTAGACTGTCAGTGGAGGGACAGAAAGCTCTCGATTTCATTAAAAAGATCTTCATTTGTGTTCTGAAGATGAAAGAAAGTCTTACAGGTTTGGAAAGACATGACAGGGCTCGCAAAATCGCCTGCCCGACGTCCCGGGGCTATTGTGTTTTCAAGTCGGGCTACCAAAATGCATAACCGGCCTGCCCGACGGGCTATCTGAAATAGTGTAATCAAATTCCCCTAAACTTCTGCCTCGCCCCACTAAAAATGTGTGATTAGGTGTAAGCTACACAAATTCGTGTTTGCTTCAGTCTTGTTATAATCAGATTCAGCGCGTTCATCTTCAATCCGCAGCGGCGCGCGAGCAGCAGAGAGCACGTCAGAAACAGAGGACAGTGCGTGCGTGTGTGTGTGTGTGTGTGTGTGTGTGTTCATCTGAGCCTCATTGGTCTGTCACTGCTCGTCAATGTCAGAATATTTGAGATGACCAATCAAATCAAAGTAGGCGGGCTTTATGTTCACAGACGCTGAGCGCGAATTTTAGCAGAGTGACTGACGCTTCAGTTTATGGTCAAGTGCGATATAAGATGTAAGTAGCTAAACTAAACATTTCATATTTGACAGTTTTTTTTAGGTCAAAAATGTTAAACGAATGACAAAAATAATCAGGCAAACTAATAGGAATTCCTATACTGAAAATAGGCTTATGTAACGTGATTCATGTAATGTAATAATTAGTTTACTGTCATTGTGAGGTGACAAGAAACATTAACAAAGCCGTTTGCATCATGTTGGGCACAAGATTAATAATGAATGTTGTGTATATATTGTGAATGAATTTAATAAACTTAGTTAGGCTTTAGCTTTCAGTAAATGAACGCTTCTGAGAAAATTATTCATAAATCAACCTATCAGTTGAACCCTATATTTACTTTCTTCACTGACATAAGGAAAATAATCAGCTGCATGACATGTTTTTAAAGTTATTGTTATCCAATTTTTTGGGATATGTAGATCCGGGACCTCAGTAATTATAAAACCCTGCCATCTGCATGTTAATGAAACTAGTTAGTGAGCATAGACACAAAACTAAAGTGTTAACTTTTTTAGTCATACCCTCATTCATAGCAGTCAACCCTTCCGTTTTTCCGGGTTTCTCACGTATTTTAGCTCTTTTCCCGCTGTCTTCCCGTTTTAGTGTTTTCCCGTAAAATATCCCGTATTTTTACGGCCTGATTGTGTGAGACGTTGGCCTACAAGCTCGGACAGTTTCGGCTTGAAGTCGTTCATCCTCGGATGCGGCGCCGCGTGCGCTGTTACAAAAAAAGCTGTGCACATAGCCAAGCGAAATGAGGTCTTGCCGGTCTTGCGCACCCAACGCGTCATTTTTGCCGCGCTCGTGCGGACGCGCGATATAAACAAGGCTTTTTGTAAACAAGGCTTTACTCCGTGTCAGCGCGTGCTCTGATCGGTAAAGGTGCACAGTCTCTCCAGCAGTAGCAGAAGCACCACTAACTCCGCCTCCGTTTCCCTCGTAAGCTGATATTAGTATTTAAACATTCTCTATGATAATTTTTTTTAAATGACTAATGTCTCTGTCTCTTTCTCTCTAACACACACACACACACACACACACACACACACACACACACCACACACAACACACACACACACACAGTCTCTTTCTCTCTCACACATATGTAGTTATAAACTCTAGACTTTGAATGATTAGTGCTTTATTTTTAAAGTTAGTGGGTAAGAATCGTGTAAAAAAAAAACCTTATTTTGGGGATGGATTCCAGGAAATCTCCCTTATTTTCAATGTTCAATGTTGACAGCTATGCCCTCATTGGAGGCTGAGCCACAGACTGATTCATGTTCCACACTGGTCACACAAATTTCAGTTCCAGATACATATTTGTATTGATTATTCTAATTTGATTATTTTATATCCAATTGTTGATATTAATTGTGTTTTGAAAAAGTTTTTGATTGATGTTTGACTCCTAACCAATTTTCTACATTAAAAGTTGTCTTTTTATTGGGGCTAGTAAAATCCATTTCGGGCTACCAAAATCTGAAGAGTGCCTGCCCGAAGGGCTACCAGCGATTTTTAAATTTTGCGAGCCCTGCATGAGGGTGAATAATTAATGAAAGAGTTTTCATTTTTGGGTGAATTATCTCTAATCATTTTTGTAATACATTTTAATTTTAATTGTGCAACTTGTACAAATTTTAAATGTATATGTTTAAATTATATGTTAAACAAGTGTAAGAAATGGCTAATTTAATTTATAGTATTGAATTTGAATTGTCACCCAAACATTGCACATATGGTATGGAAAATGTCAATTTAAATAAGAAATAAATTGCCATTTTATATATTACATAGCTTTTTACCATATTACATTTCTGTATGCTACCATACTAAAAAGATCGTAAAATAATTTGAATCGAACTGTTTAGTCCAAATTTAGGGTCAGAACAGTTAGTTGCATTGCTGTCAATGGAAGGACAGAAAACTTTCCCATTTCATTAAAAGATCTTCATTTGTGTTCCAAAGATAAACTAAAGTCTTACAGGTTTGAAACTACATGAAGGGAATAATTAATGACAGAATTTCCATTTTTGGGTGAACTAACCCTTTATTTACTAAAAATATTGTCCATGGGACTTGTTTGTCTTTTTATTTTTAGTGAAAATCTTGTCTTTCACCATACAGTAGCCCTAGCTCTACTTTGCACATTCAAGAGTGCATTAAAAATCCTGTTCACAATGGCCGTTCTGAAATTATTCTAAAGTTAAAGCAATATTTTTGTGTAAACAATTTCTCAAATGTGGGAACAAGCTTATATTATAGAAGTGCATGGAGAGTAAAACTGTAAAATAGGGCTGCAGCTAACATTTTACTCTTCTGGGTATTTTAAATGAAGCTTTAAGTGAATCATTTAAAACAGCTTTTTTTGTGGAAAATGTAAAAATGCAGAAAGTTTTTTTTTTTGTTGGTAAAACTGTTGTTTTCTTATCTGCATTTCAGTTCTTCCAGAAATGGGTCGGCATGCTGTGTTTGGTTAAATCTGTTTCCAGGATTCCTTAAAGGTATAGTTCAGCTAAAAATTTTAATTCTGTCATTAATTATGCACCTTCGTGTCGTTCCAAACCCGTAAGACCATCGTTTATCTTCAGAACACAAATAAAGATATTTTTTATAAACTCCAAGAGCTTTCTGTTCCTCCACTTGTAGCCTGCGCAACTAATACATCCAAGCCCCAGAAAGGTAGTTAAGACACCAGTAAAGTAATCCATGTGACTCCAGTGGTTTAACCTCAATTTTATGAAGCGATGCAAGTGCTTTGTTTTGCGATAATTAAAAAAAAACATAATTTACCTCTATATTTACAAAATTATATTATCTAAAGCACGGAACAACACCCGGTCCTGAGTCAACACAATACGCATGTGTTGTAGTGCTCTCCCTAATGGATTGCATTGCTACTGGTTAGTAATTTTGTAAATAAAGTGGTAAGTTGTGGTGGGTTTTTTTTGTGCAAAAAACAAAGCACCTGCATTGCTTCATAAAATGGTTTAAAGCACTGCAGTCACATGGATTACTTCAATGATGTCTTTCCTATCGTTCTGGGCCTTGAATGGTTTAGTTGCATTGCTCCCAATGAAGGGACAGAAAGCTCAGAATTTCATTAAAAATATCTTCATTTGTGTTCCGAAGATGAACAAAGGTCTTATAGGTGTGAAATGACATAAGGGTGAGTAATTAACTAAATAATTTTAATTTTTGGCTGAACTAACCCTTTAAGCAAAATTGTCCAATGTGTTGAGGTTGGCTAAGCTGAAACCTGTTATAGAAGCACAGTACATGGATGCCAAATGAGATGTTGCAGGATTTGTAGTTCACCCAAACAATGAAACAGTTGATGGGCCCCATTGACTTCCATAGTTTGAATAAAATAGAAAATAGCAACAAATTCTATGGAAGTCAATGGGGCCCATCAACTGTTTAATTTTTAAAGAACTCAAACAGGTTTAGAACAACTTGAGGGCGAGTAAATGACAGAATTTTCAGTTCTAGGTGAACTATCCCTTTAAGTCTAGAGGCCAAATTTTAGCTCGTCATGGGAGTTTAAATATAATCAATTTACTTCTGTCTTTTCTAATACTGATTCTTCATTTTGTTCAGGAAGAACCGGCTACATCACAATCCACTGTGCAGATTTTGGGACCGTCTTGACTGGACGTGTCTTCAGTGAGAGGAGAATCTTGTGTATTTATGGAGGGTTCTGAAATCGCTGAGCAGTTGGGGTGGAGGATGGCGTTTAGTTAAATAAATGCAGAGGTATTGTGTGAAAAGTGAAAAACAAAACAAAAGTCTAGCTTTGTTGTAGATGAGAAAATATATTTGATGTACTGTAACATTTTATTGTAATTGCACTTTTAATTCTTTCAAATCTTTTTCAAGTGATATTCTGTTAATTTTGCGAAGTCTTTATTGTATTGTAAAGTCTTTGATGTATTTACACAAAGAAATACTTTACTGTAAGTTGGAAAGAAAGTATTCAAACGTTCATATGTATTTGCAGAACTGATTAAATTGATGCCTTTTGGATTCAGTTGTTGAATGTGCGTTATTCGATAGGAAAATAGCCTTAGTTTTCGAAGGAACAAATTTGACACAGTTAAGGTACAAAGGTGGTACCTTAAAGGATCAAATTTGTACCTTTGATAAAAGTACAACATTGTACAAAGAAACAAAAGGTACATTTTGGTTGTACACAAAAAGGTACACAGAGCCAGTGACAAGGATTTGTACCTTTGGTACAAAATTGTACCTTTTTTCTGAGAGTGTATATGATATAAAACAGTACATTATATTTGTATCCCTAATATAAGTGAAAGTATGTACTATGGAAATAAGTACATATATGCATGAATACATATATGCGTCTTACATATATTTAACATTTATGTGCATATACGGGAAAATATATGGCACTTACATGAAAACGGCCATTTTTGCTATATTTTGAAATATATGTTTCATATATGTCTATGTATTTTACATATATGAATTTTACATATATTCTCATATAGGCAGCAGACATACATGGGCACTGACATTATATATGTAATTTACATATATTTACATATATTACATTTCTGTATGGGATTATTTCTTTTCATTAGTGTAGTCTGTATCACATGTCATGTCAGTTCATCTTTAATAACTAAAAATAAAAATAAACAATATCTTACCTATATATATATTCAGGAGATTTCTGCAGCGCTGTGCTCACGGCATAAGAACGTTTCCAGTCTTGCTTGATTTCTTCTCTCATTCTGTGTTTTTGCTCTTTCTTCTTATTTCTACTGCTGGTTTCTGGTTTATCTGCTGGTTTAATCTCAGCTCTCACATCTGAGCTCTGACTGTGGTTTCAGTAAGAAGCACGGATAATATCTACTTAAACCATCTTTACTTAAATGTGTTAAAGCTTAAAGTGAAATGATATAGCACCTCTGTAAATGTAGTCTAGATAAATGAACTCATAACCCGCGATTTTCTGTCATTCATTAAGTTTTTTTGAATGAAGTTTTATTATCATACTGGGATTTTGTCCTCTGCATTTAACCCATCCAGGTTAGTGCACACACACACATTAGGAGCAGTGAGTAGTACATTACCTTGTATTCTTGAGAATTGAACCTGCAACCTTTGGGTTACACGTCTGACTCTCTAGCCATTAGGCCCCCATTAGAGAAAATATCATATTAATATAATAGACACAGAAGTATAGCGGAAACAACATTAATTGACATACTTTTGACATATAATTGACGTAAAAAAGGCCTATCACTGAAACCACAGTCATAATTTGTGAGCTGAGAACTGCAACCACACAGAGTTCAACCCAGCAGATAAAACAAGCAGAAACCAGTGGAAGAGCAACACATTCACAGAGTTCAACCCAGCAGATAAAACAAGCAGAAACCAGTGGAAGAGCAACACATTCACAGAGTTCAACCCAGCAGATTAACCCTCTGGGGTACTTCGCAGGGTTTCCGCGGGGTCTTAAAAAGTCTAAAATTCTGGACTTTAAATTTAAGGCCTTAAAAAGTCTTAAAAACGGCCAGATTTTCATCCTAGGTCTTAAATTTCATTTAGTCAGGTCTAAAAAAGTGTTTACCCTCGTTCATTTCCAGAAACGCTTGCCGCAGAAAGTTATTACAAAGTAGCAAAAAAGTATCGAGTTGTAGCCTACAAAGCGGAGCTCTAGAGCAGGGGTCTCCAACACGTCGCTCGCGTGCTCCAGTAGTTCGTGGCTTGACATGAGCTAGCTCGCCAGAGGCCGTTCACATATCGCGTCTTTTCCGCACTCAAAATGTATACAGTTTGTTCAAATGTAGGCGCGCGGCAAGCGTGCTCATAATTGAAGCGACGCGTTAATTTTTTTACCAGGCGCAACGAGATGGAAAAAATCTAAACTTTTCAGAATGCCGCAAATGCACGCACCGCAGGTCATGTGACAGGAACCAACCAATCACCCCTTTCCATAACAACATTGAAAGCTCCGTCAACATGAAGGATGGGTGGCTCACCCAAACACTACTAATAAATATAAGCTAATGTGTAAATGTCAGTAATTTTTTTGACTCATTCTTTTTATAAAAAAAAAAATATTTAAAGGCTGAAATATGAGGTTTAACTTTGTATAAAACCTTTTTTTGTCAAAACTTTATTTGAACTTGTACATGTTAGTAGATTACATGTTGCAAGACACTCTTTTAAAATCTAGCCATCATTTTTAATGGTATTTTAATGTTTATGTAAACAAAAAGTGCATATTGATGCTAATCAATTTGTTATTTGCTGTTTTTCGACATAAAACTTGTTGAATTGACTAGAGTATTAGTACTTTTTGAACAGGATTCTGTGATAACCGTGATAATTTTGGTCACTTTAATCATCTCATCATTTCCTCTCTAGTTATGATCAACTATGATCAACTAAAATCAACAAAAATTGTGTTTTTACAGTATAATATGCAAAAGTACAATTTCTATTAAAAAAATATCTACCTCTCCTTCTCTCACTCTCACACACACACACACGATAGATAGATAGATAGATAGGTAGATAGATAGATAGATAGATAGATAGATAGATAGATAGATAGATAGATAGATAGATAGATAGATAGATAGATACTCTAATGATCCCGAGTTAACTATCTATCTAACTTGGATAATGCGTCGTGTAGGTCTTAAATTTCAATCTTAATGGTCTTAAAATGTCTTAAAAAGGTCTTAAATTTGACTTACTGAAACCTGCAGAAACCCTGCTTCGGTCGTTTCTGACCGGAATTTTTTAAATAAAAAATTATTAAAAATCGTAGCTTCATCGGAATGGTACGAAACTTGGTGACTTTTATGGTACTTGGTATACGAACACACAAAACAATTGGGGACAGGATTTGAAAAGTCTAAGTGGTCGTAAAAAATTTTAGTCACACTCTGGGTCTTCGGGTCAAAAATGACCGGCCATAGGAAATGAATGGAAAATTGGCAAAAATATGAAAATACAGAGTTTATTTGTGCGTACAATCTACAAATCAGCCACGATGCAGGAAAAAAGCACACAACAGTGAAGGGGGGAATCTCTAAAACATCAAGAGTGCAAAACAGACAAATACACTCACACACACACACACTTATACACACAAAAACACATGCATGTACACAAATGAATGTGTGTCATTGCAAAAGCTAATTTTGTGAAACGTGTGAAATAAAAGCAATTATTCATCAATGTAAGAAATAAAGCGCACAGCAATGAACGCATGAGACTGTAAACAATCAAGGTTGCAAAATAGACACACACACACACACACACACACACACACACACACACACACACACACACACACACACACACACACACACACACACACACACACACACACACACACACAGGGAAATATGAGACTGGTGAAACTGTAACAGAGAAATGTGAGAATATGTGAAATAAAATCAATGAATCAAATAAAGGGGAGACATTGGGTCCAAAATGCAAAGGTCACACACTATGTCTCTCTCTCTCTTGAACACACACACACTCACACACACACACACACACACACACACACACACAGTGTAAGATCAAACGATGGAATTCTTAGTAACCTCCAGGCCTATTGCAGCAATATGTACTCTTTTTATGCGTTTATTAGAGGTTGAATTCAAACAAATACTGCCAAACCACCCATACTACTTCTGAATAGGATGTCTGCTTCATAAATTGTATGAAAATTATGGAAATACATGGTTCAGATCACTCAAAACATATATGAAAATGGAGGCGCCCTTATATGGTCAGTAAGGAAGCTTGGCTTTCCATCTAGTGAAAAAGTTTGGTATGCGCCACAAAAAAATCTTGACTGAAAGCTTATTTTTTGAGATATCAACCTAAAATTTGGAACACAACTTCTTAAGATTTTTGGCTTTCATTTTCTTGCAGTTTTAGAGTAAAATATATTTTGTAATATATATATTTTATATAAAATGTGAATAATTAAATTTTTACATTGTTCATTTTCATGAACTCAAACTTACATAACTTTTTTTCTGTTTCACTTTCATAATTTATTTCAATTCTACAATATTCTGGCAAATGTCTTCTTTAAAACAAGACCAACCATAGGTCTATATTCCAAAGCATTCTTGAATTACAACCATTTAAGTTTGGATAGTGATTTTCATGTATATGCGAAAAGAATAGAATTTTTATTTTATTTTTTAAAAATAAAATAAAACAACCAAACAAACAAAAAACTTGACAAAAATAGTCTTTGAGAATCACTTATTATAAATTAAAATCCACAACCTGAAAAAAATAGGCAAATATGTGCAAAAACAACTAGAATTCACAAGCCTTTCTACAGTGGCTGTAAATCCATCTAGTGGTCAAAATATGATATTGCATGATAATTATGCACACTACATCCACCAGATGGCTCCAATGTGATTTAAAAAAATGTTTTCTATAGGCCAAGGATCCACTTTAACCTGAAATACAGCATTAACTAAAAAATAATAAAAATAATATATATATATATTTTCTATTATATTCAATGGGAAAATTTTGATCATAATTATTGCATAAATATTAATTATTTTCATAAAATTCTCTCAAAACACCAAAAAAAAAAAGAAAAAATATTATTGAACAAAAATAAATTTAATTGATTTTACTGAAAAAAAATAAACATTGATTTCAGGGGTCCGGTCACTTTTGACCGCGAAGGTCCTGAGTGTGACTGCAAAATGAAGAACGTTAAACAAGCAGAAACCAGTGGAAGAGCAACACATTCACAGAGTTCAACCCAGCAGATTAAACAAGCAGAAACCAGTGGAAGAGCAACACATTCACAGAGTTCAACCCAGCAGATAAAACAAGCAGAAACCAGTGGAAGAGCAACACATTCACAGAGTTCAACCCAGCAGATAAAACAAGCAGACACCAGTGGAAGAGCAACATATTCAGAGAGTTCAACCCAGCAGATAAAACAAGCAGAAACCAGTGGAAGAGCAACACATTCACAGAGTTCAACCCAGCAGATAAAACAAGCAGAAACCAGTGGAAGAGCAACACATTCACAGAGTTCAACCCAGCAGATAAAACAAGCAGAAACCAGTGGAAGAGCAACACATTCACAGAGTTCAACCCAGCAGATAAAACAAGCAGAAACCAGTGGAAGAGCAACACATTCACAGAGTTCAACCCAGCAGATAAAACAAGCAGAAACCAGTGGAAGAGCAACATATTCACAGAGTTCAACCCAGCAGATAAAACAAGCAGAAACCAGTGGAAGAGCAACACATTACAGAGTTCAACCCAGCAGATAAAACAAGCAGAAACCAGTGGAAGAGCAACACATTCACAGAGTTCAACCCAGCAGATAAAACAAGCAGAAACCAGTGGAAGAGCAACATATTCACAGAGTTCAACCCAGCAGATAAAACAAGCAGAAACCAGTGGAAGAGCAACACATTACAGAGTTCAACCCAGCAGATAAAACAAGCAGAAACCAGTGGAAGAGCAACACATTCACAGAGTTCAACCCAGCAGATAAAACAAGCAGAAACCAGTGGAAGAGCAACACATTCACAGAGTTCAACCCAGCAGATAAAACAAGCAGAAACCAGTGGAAGAGCAACACATTCACAGAGTTTAACCCAGCAGATAAAACAAGCAGAAACCAGTGGAAGAGCAACACATTCACAGAGTTCAACCCAGCAGATTAAACAAGCAGAAACCAGTAGAAGAGCAACACATTCACAGAGTTCAACCCAGCAGATAAAACAAGCAGAAACCAGTGGAAGAGCAACACATTACAGAGTTCAACCCAGCAGATAAAACAAGCAGAAACCAGTGGAAGAGCAACACATTCACAGAGTTCAACCCAGCAGATAAAACAAGCAGAAACCAGTGGAAGAGCAACATATTCACAGAGTTCAACCCAGCAGATAAAACAAGCAGAAACCAGTGGAAGAGCAACACATTACAGAGTTCAACCCAGCAGATAAAACAAGCAGAAACCAGTGGAAGAGCAACACATTCACAGAGTTCAACCCAGCAGATAAAACAAGCAGAAACCAGTGGAAGAGCAACACATTCACAGAGTTCAACCCAGCAGATATAACAAGCAGAAACCAGTGGAAGAGCAACACATTCACAGAGTTCAACCCAGCAGATAAAACAAGCAGAAACCAGTGGAAGAGCAACACATTACAGAGTTCAACCCAGCAGATAAAACAAGCAGAAACCAGTGGAAGAGCAACACATTCACAGAGTTCAACCCAGCAGATTAAACAAGCAGAAACCAGTGGAAGAGCAACACATTCACAGAGTTCAACCCAGCAGATAAAACAAGCAGAAACCAGTGGAAGAGCAACACATTCACAGAGTTCAACCCAGCAGATATAACAAGCAGAAACCAGTGGAAGAGCAACACATTACAGAGTTCAACCCAGCAGATAAAACAAGCAGAAACCAGTGGAAGAGCAACACATTCACAGAGTTCAACCCAGCAGATAAAACAAGCAGAAACCAGTGGAAGAGCAACACATTCACAGAGTTCAACCCAGCAGATATAACAAGCAGAAACCAGTAGAAGAGCAACACATTCACAGAGTTCAACCCAGCAGATAAAACAAGCAGAAACCAGTGGAAGAGCAACACATTCACAGAGTTCAACCCAGCAGATAAAACAAGCAGAAACCAGTGGAAGAGCAACACATTCACAGAGTTCAACCCAGCAGATAAAACAAGCAGACACCAGTGGAAGAGCAACACATTCACAGAGTTCAACCCAGCAGATAAAACAAGCAGAAACCAGTGGAAGAGCAACACATTCACAGAGTTCAACCCAGCAGATAAAACAAGCAGAAACCAGTGGAAGAGCAACACATTCACAGAGTTCAACCCAGCAGATAAAACAAGCAGAAACCAGTGGAAGAGCAACACATTCACAGAGTTCAACCCAGCAGATAAAACAAGCAGAAACCAGTGGAAGAGCAACACATTCACAGAGTTCAACCCAGCAGATAAAACAAGCAGACACCAGTGGAAGAGCAACACATTCTCACTCTAAAGACGTCAAAAACTGAGACATGGTTAATTCACTAGGCAATTCATAACTAATTTACAATTCAGTTCACTTTCTTCAAATGTATATTTATTATAATTATGCATACAGTTAGTGTTGGCGGAATAGGTAACTTAACACATCTAGTAATCATGCATACATAATTACAATCACAATTTACATGAGTGTCGTAAACAAGCCAAAACACATGAAAGATGATACAATGAAATGAACTATGCAGTAATGAACAGAATTGATTGGATTACAGATTCCGCTAGGTGGAGCTGGGGATGGAGGGGGGAGTAGATGCAGATTGCAGATAAGCAATAGAGAGGATGACTCAATGGGGATTTAAAGGTTCTCTAAGCGATCCTGGGTGACATCACTTCTTGTTGACGTTCGAACTATTGTCAAACAAAACGGAGGCTAGCTAGACCCTCCCCCCTCCTCATCCGCGCACTAACCCCTCAAACCCACCCCAAACCCTTTCTTGTCGGTTATTGGCTGGAACAGTTTGTTATGTTTCGTAGAGCGGGTCGCTACAGTTTGTTTTTGTAGCCGTTTGTGGAGCCTGGGGTGTCCGCAGAGACCGCGTCTTTTTACAGCGTGTTCAGGGGACAGGCAGCTAGCGGATAGTGAGGAGATGTTTGCCGTATGTGACAAAAAATGTTTTGGCCTTAAAAACGTGTGACATCACTTAGATCACCTTTAAGGGAAACACTGTGATGAGTGCCACAAATGGATTGGTACACGTCAGGAACTGACTGTCAGCTGGTGCAGCTCGACTGACGTGGCCAGCCTGAACTAACGTGATGCTCAATATTGGCAAATTGGTGGCTAATTCATATAAATTCATATGATTTCAGATGATATTCTTATGCCGCAGTGGTTGTGTTTAGGTGACATTCATGCTTGCTTTTCATTCACATTGTAAAAATTCATAACGTACACATTGTAAAAATTCATAACGTACAATTCCTTTTTTTCAGTGAGATTGTTTTTTCCCTAATTGCTTTATCTTCATTTTCAAATACATCTTTTCTCAAAACTGTAAATTCGGATCTCTGATCTCAGTTTACACCAGATTTGAATTTCTTGTTCTTGCACATGGCACATGAATAAAGAGTAAGTACATTTGTCTACAGTTTGATAGATACAGATAGATTTTATAGATACATTGATGATATTTTTTGTATTTCTTTGGAAGATCATGAGGAAGCTCGAGAACTTGTGACTTTTTTGAATGGCTTGGTTGACGACTTAGAATTTACTTCTGAAATGAATCATTCTAAAGTACTCTTTCTTGATATGTGGGCACAGAAGAACGATGGGAGGTTGATTACAACTTTGTTCACAAAAGAGACCGATCGCAACACACTTTTACTCGCTACCAGCTTTCATCCGACTTTTAAAAAAAAAGGGTGACTACCTAAGAGTCATTTCTATAGATTGAGGAGGATTTGTTATTCTGATTCCGATTTTTTGAGAAATCGAACATTATGAAAAATAGATTTTTGAATAGAGGTTACCCTTCAGAATGTGTTGATGAAGCATTTAACACATCTTTTAAAAAAAACGAGGTCTGAGTTGTTAAAAAATTTTAAAAAAGCAAGAAAGTATTCTTTCACTTGTATTACGACTCATTCACCAAATTCTTACACGATAAAATCAATTTTTAAAAAACATTGGCATCTGTTGTCTTCTGATCCGGAGTTGAGCGAAATTATTCAACATCCTCCTCTGATTGTTTATAAACGTGCTAGAAATCTAAAAGATCGTTTGGTACATGCTCGTTTTCAAAGTGCTAGTCCACGCCCATCTCAAAGTTGGCTGAGTCCAATACAGAATGGCAATTATCGTTGTGGTAATTGTGCTCAGTGCAATAATACATGTCAAACTTATTTTTTCTGTCATCCAAGAACCGGCAAAAAATATACTATCAAATCTGTGATTACTTATGCCTCGACTTATTTTGTTTACTTGATCCATTGTCCGTGTGGGTTAGGTTATGTGGGGAAAACGTCACAGCAATTAAAACAAAGAATTAGTGAACATAAGAGCTCTATCAGAAGAAAAGATGTAAACTATCCAGTTGCAGCTCATTTTTTAGCCTGTAATCACGATGTTTCCTCTTTACGCTTTTGTGGTATTGAATAAGTGAATGTGCCACCTAGAGGGGGAGACATTAGCCGCGTTTCCACTGCACCAGCAGGGCCGAGCCGTGCTGGTGTGTGCCAGGGCCAGTCGCGTTTCCACTGTCACTTCCTGGGCTTGATCGGTGCTTACTCGGGGCCAACAGCCAGGATTTCTGGCTCGTCGAATACCTTGGGCCAAAGCGGGCCAGCTTGGGCTAGAGGCGTGCTCAAGGTAAAAGGCGGAGTTTATCGGTGTGATGGACAGTGTTGGGAGTAACGCGTTACAAAAGTAATGCATTACAGTAACATATTACTTTTTGCTGTAATGCAGTAGTGTAAGGCATTACTAATCAATTTTCAGTAATATTTTACTCGGTACATGTTCAGTAAGGCTTGCGTTACAAGTTACAACAGACTTTTAGTTCTCTTACGAGAGGTTCTCTCGTATTGCGTAAGCTAGCTTACGCTACGGGAAAGATTTCATCTTTCTGAGAAATTGAAGCCAAAAAATTATCCTATAATTTGTATCCATTGTCAACGCAGTTCAGCTGCAGCAGACCATGAGAGGGCTAGCTAGCCGCTCATTGGTTCGCTCACGGAGAACTGCTTAAGCCTATGAGGGAGCGCGAGTGAACCCGCGACCAATGAGAGTCTGACTCGCTCTCATTACGTCACCGCCCACCGAAACGGGTGTGGACGAGACTATAAATACCCCGAAATAGGCTGAATACCCTGATTTTTTCATTCTTCAGCGACGCTACCTGCATCTGCTGATCCTGAGAGAGAAGCCGCCGTCGTCGAGAAGGCATCTCTAGCGAGCGTCTGGGAGACTGAGGAAGCCGGCCGTCTTCGCCACCTTCAGCCGTCCTGCGAGCTAGCGCCATCCGACGGAGTGTATCCTTTACTCAGAAAGTCTATCCTTTTGTATCTAAAAGAGCGAGCGTCTATTTAAAGATGTCTCGGAATTCCTGCGGTTCCTGCTGCGCTCCCCTCGAGGCTGGAGACCGCCATGTAATCTGCGCCCTCTGCCTCGGACCGGAGCACGCCGAAGTCGCCCTCGCCGATGGCGGCTGCGACTTCTGCGATTCAATGCCTATGTTGACCCTGCGGGCTCGACTGTTGGCCGCTAAAAATGCTCCCAAGCCGCCTCTGACTTCACCGCGGAAGAAGAAACGCCGCTCTCAGAGGCCGCCGGAGCCCCAGCGAGAAGCGTTCATTCCGCCGGAACCTGTAGCCTCCCGCTCTCCTTCTCCGCCGCTTCCGGACGAACAGCTGCCGCCGAGTGGCCGCTGTGTTGCCTCCGATGACGCCGCGGACATCAAGGACACATGCTCGCTTCTCGCTTCCGACAGTGAGGAATGGTCCGGTTCTCAGGCCTCCTCGAACCGTGAATCTTCCAGGACTCGCGCTGGTATTGAGGAAGAACTAATGCGCCTCCTCACACAGGCCGTCGAGCGCCTCGGCCTCGATTGGTCTCCTCCCCCCGAGCAGACCATCAACCGCATGGACGGCAGCTACTTCCGCCAGCGCTCGACTCCCGCTGCCAAACGGGCTGCGCCCTTCCTGCCCGAGCTACACGCAGAGCTCTCAAAGTCCTGGAATGCCCCGCTCTCTGCCAGATCTAGCTCTGACTCTTCCACCCCGCTCCGCGTTGTGGACGGAGCCGCAGAGAAGGGCTATCTCTCCATTCCACCTGTCGAACACTTGGTCGCCGCACACTTATGCCCGCCCTCTGCTAGATGGCGCTCATCACCTGTGCTTCCTTCTAAAGCCTGCAGAGCGACTTCAAGTTTTCACGGCCGCGCATATTCAGCCGCCGGCCAGGCAGCGTCTGCACTTCACTCCATGTCCGTGCTGCAAATTCTACAAGGTGACTTGCTGCGTGAGTGGGATGAGAGCGGGAAGAATCCCCCTTTTGTTGCGGATTTGAGGAGCGCCACGGATCTTGCCCTTCGCGCCACAAAGTCTGCTGTTCTAGCCCTGGGGAAATGCATGGCCGCCATCTGTGTGTCTGAGAGACACCTATGGCTCACTCTCGCCGACATGGGAGATTCTGAGCGTGCCGCTTTTCTCAACGCCCCGCTCTCTCCAGCCGGCCTCTTCGGATCTGCCGTCACGGGTATCGTCGACCGCTTTTCCGAAGTACAGAAAGCTTCTCAGGCCATGAACCTCTTTCTGCCTCATCGCGCTAGCTCCTCTGCAGGCCGCCCACGTGATCAGCCTCCTGCACGAGCCCCATCCCAGCGCACAGCTCAGCACAACCAGACTGGTCAGCGACGCCAGGGCGGCCGCCCGCGTTACCGCTCTGACAGCCGTCACAGACCGCCGCCTCCTCGGGGGCCTCGGCCTAGAATCGCGCTGAAACCTGAGCAACCAAAGTCTGCCTAGCACAGCTGAGAAGAAAAAGACGGCGCTCTCCCGCTGCGGCCGGACCGCCGTCAAAGTCTCGCCCTATGTGAGTCCCCGCCCAGGCGGCTACTACAGCAGTGTTTTCTGCCATAACCAAGCCGGTCTCCCTTCCCGCTTGCATGAGCACAAACGCCGTTTTCACGGCGACCCACAGAAATCTCAAAAAGAGCATAAAAGCCTCTTGTGTACGAAATGTGCCCGCAACACTGTGTTCACTCATACACAAAAGCACTTCAGTTCCCCTGTCTCAAACAGAGTCCACTCTCATAAAGCGGGCCAGGCCCGCTCGAGTCTCAGAGAGCACAAGCGCGCCCACAAGCCCGTGTGCGCGTCTCTCCTCTGCTCACTCTGTTACAGGGCCCATAAACTCCTCTCCGAGTGTAAGTCCCGCTGTTGTAAACACTATCAGCGCGCTCACGCGGCCCGCGAAGTGCAGCGACGGGGACCATGTAGCCATTCACCCCCTAGCGTCACGCTTCAAAGCGTGGGAAGCTATCCCGGGAATCTCCCAGTGGGTGTTAAACACAATAAAGCTAGGCTATCGCTTACAGTTTCGCCGCCGCCCTCCTCGCTTCCGAGCGCGGCTAGAAACTACTGTGAACCCAAAAGCAGTGACGCTGCTCCGTTCAGAGATAGCAATTCTGTTGTGCAAAAAGGCTATAGAGAGAGTGCCTCTGGCTATGAGCGAGTCGGGGTTTTACGGCCGTTATTTTCTTGTCCCCAAGAAAGACGGCGGTCTCAGACCAATATTAGACCTCAGATCTCTGAACAAAGTTCTCATGAAGAGATCGTTCAAAATGCTCACTATCAGAAAACTCCTCGAGCATGTGCGCCAGGGGGACTGGTTCATATCACTAGATCTGAAAGATGCATACTTTCAGATCCAGATAAATCCCCTTCACAGGCCATTCTTACGTTTCGCCTTCGAAGGCCAGGTTTATCAATACACCGTCCTGCCGTTCGGCCTATCCCTAGCACCCCGTACGTTCACGAAGTGCATGGATACGGCGCTCGCCCCCCTGCGGAGTCAGGGGCTGCGAATACTGAACTACTTGGACGATTGGCTGATTTTGGCACAATCTCAGAGAGAGTTACTGTCTCATCGTACAGTTCTCCTCGACCATCTGAAAGCTTTGGGCCTCTCTGTCAACTGGACAAAGAGCGTACTACAACCCAGTCAGACTATTTCCTTCTTGGGTATAGAGCTGGACTCGGTCACGATGACGGCGCGTCTGTCAACGCAGCGCGCGCACCGTGTGCAGCGTCTCGCCGCATCTTTTCAGATGAACAGACTCACACCTTTGAAAACATTTCAGAGAGCGTTGGGCTGTATGGCCTCAGCCTCCGCGGTGCTCCAGCTGGGGTTACTGCGCATGCGCCCGCTTCAGCTTTGGTTGAAGAGCCGTGTGTCTCACCGAGCGTGGACCACGGGTCGCAAGCTGATAAAGGTAACGCAGACCTGTATCACAGCTCTGCAGCCATGGTCTGTGGCAGAATGGTTTCAGCGGGGCGTTTCCATGGGGACAGTTTCACGCCGAAAAGTCATCTCGACAGACGCCTCCAACACAGCTCAAGAGAGCCTCCTACACATAAACTGTTTGGAGATGTTGGCGGTCGAGAACGCGCTCATGCGTTTTCTCCCGCGCATTCAGGGCCACCACGTGCTGATCCGTTCGGACAATATAGCCGTGGTCTCTTATCTAAACCGTCAGGGCGGAGTCAGATCCAGGAATCTTTTCCAGCTGACAGAACGCATCTTGGTTTGGTCTCAGTGTCACCTGCTCTCGCTCAGAGCGACGCACGTGCCGGGACATCTGAACGACGGTCCAGACAGCCTGTCCAGGAACCCCATTCCCCCCGGGGAGTGGTCCCTGCATCCTCTTACAGTTCAGAAACTGTGGCGTTTATTCGGCAGAGCAGAGGTGGACCTCTTCGCCTCGGCGGAGAACACCCACTGCCCAATATTTTTCTCAAGGAGCGAGGACGCGCTAGCCCAGACCTGGCCCAGCCGCCCGCTTTATGCTTTCCCTCCGGTCTCTCTGCTACCACAGGTGCTTCAGAGAATCAGAGAAACGCAGCACTCGGTGCTCCTCATAGCCCCGCGCTGGGAGGGTCAGACTTGGTTTCCGGAGCTCACGCAGCTGTCTCAGACAGCGCCGTGGCCCATTCCAGTCAGAGCAGATCTCCTCTCCCAAGCTCGCGGCACGATCTGGCATCCCCACCCAGAGCGCTGGGCGCTACACGCGTGGGTGCTCAACAACTACCCGTTGCTTTGCCAGAATCAGTGTTAAACACGATCATGCAAGCTAGAGCGGCTTCTACCAGAAGGCTCTATGCGTCAAAATGGTCTGTGTTCTCAAAGTGGTGCACCGAAAAGGGTTTGGACCCACGGTTATGCGAGGTTCCCTCCTTGCTAAATTTTCTCCAAGAGATGCTGGACAAGGGCAGATCCCCGTCCACTCTTAAGGTGTATGTGGCAGCCGTCGCGGCGTTTGCTGAACCCCGGCGCGGCCAGTCACTGGGCAAAGATGGGTTGGTCGTCCGCTTCCTCAGGGGAGCTAGAAGGATGAACCCCCCACGCCCCCCTTCGGTGCCGATTTGGGACCTTTCCATAGTTCTTGATGCTATGAAAGCCCCCCCATTCGAACCGTTAAACACCGTGGACCTAAAGTACCTGTCGCTAAAGACCGTTTTTCTACTCGCGCTCGCGTCAGTAAAACGGGTGGGAGACCTACACGCACTGTCCACCAGCGCTTCCTGTCTCGAGTTTGGGCCTAATGACTCCTTAGTCATTCTCAAACCTAGGCATGGCTATGTCCCCAAAGCGATCGGCACCCCGTTCAGGGCACAAGTTATATCCCTATCGGCTCTGCCTGCATCCGATAGCGAATCTGATTCTAATCTCCTATGTCCGGTCAGGGCCCTGAGATTATACGTTACTCGCACTGCTCCGGTCAGACGATCCGAGCAGCTTTTTGTTTCGTTCGGCGGGCGCACCAAAGGGTTGGCCGCCTCGAAACAGTCCCTATCCAGATGGATTGTTGATGCCATTGCGGCAGCATATGCATCTAAAGACCTGCCATGCCCTCTGGGCATTAGGGCTCATTCCACGAGAGGCATGGCCTCATCGTGGGCATGGTCCAGCGGAATTTCCATTCACAACAATTGCGTGGCAGCGGGATGGGCTTCCCCCTCCACCTTTGTCAGATTTTACAATCTGGAAGTACCCGCCTTGCAGGCAAAACTACTAGCAGTCTAGTGTGTTTTCAGCTCTTCTGGTTGAGCTGCACTGTAGGGGGTTAATTACACAGACCGAGTTCGCTCTGTCCCTCTCTATCATGTGCTTATGTACTACACAATCACCGGCCCGCTCCGCTGGCCCTTTGTCACAGGTACATTTATTCATTCCCACTTATAGAGTTCCCCGGGGTCCCCCCTGGGACTAATAGTGGATGCTTAGCACGCACGGCGTTGACCAGGTGTTCCCGTAGCGTAAGCTAGCTTACGCAATACGAGAGAACCTCTCGTAAGAGAACGAATCGGTTACCTAACGTAACCTCGGTTCTCTCTAGATGAGGGAACGAGTATTGCGTTCCTGGCCGTGCTTGTGCTACTAGCGATTTTCGCTTCAGTACATGAAAAAACCAGAGTATTCAGCCTATTTCGGGGTATTTATAGTCTCGTCCACACCCGTTTCGGCGGGCGGTGACGTAATGAGAGCGAGTCAGACTCTCATTGGTCGCGGGTTTACTCGCGCTTCCTCATAGGCTTAAGCAGTTCTCCGTGAGCGAACCAATGAGCGGCTAGCTAGCCTTCTCATGGTCTGCTGCAGCTGAACTGCGTTGACAATGGATACAAATTATAGGATAATTTTTTGGCTTCAATTTCTCAGAAAGATGAAATCTTTCCCGTAGCGTAAGCTAGCTTACGCAATACTCGTTCCCTCATCTAGAGAGAACCGAGGTTACGTTAGGTAACCGATTCGTTTTAATTGTTAAAAAAAAAAATAGGTCTACACAGCAAGACCGCGAGACATTAACAAATGAAAAATGCAAGTAGGCTAAATTACCTGTTTGTGGTCAGTCAGTAGCCACGTGTGGTGTCCAAGTCTGTTAATAAAAACTATATGGCAGCGTCTGATATTTTTGTATAGCGATTTATTTTTTACAGGAGTGCCGTGAGGTATGATTTCGGCCTCTGTGCTGCTCG
The DNA here is from genome assembly GCA_036326025.1 of Chrosomus eos. Classification (NCBI taxonomy): domain Eukaryota; kingdom Metazoa; phylum Chordata; class Actinopteri; order Cypriniformes; family Leuciscidae; genus Chrosomus; species Chrosomus eos. Next base: position 39,483,239 of record CM070835.1, on the reverse strand, counting down.
CGCTGGCCAGTGGAGAAGCGGCTAATGGTGAAGATGGCATGAAGAAGACTGTACATTCGCGAGATGGACGTATGTGCATTAGGCTATTCGTTCTGTGTTTTCTTTCTAAACAGTTAGGCTGTTTATGTGGTATTTTTCATGTTTTCATCATGCAATCATGTTTTTGATGCGGTGGTGACGCGTTCATGTAAGGGCGGCGGCGCTGCCGATAAAGCACCTAAAAGCTGTCACAAAGAACCGGCAAAAGCAATGATTATGAATATGTCAAATATAGCAAGGAGACATTTTAATTGTTTATTAATAAAGTGAAGATGAAGTTGACGATGGTGACTCGCGATCTTCGCAGGCTAGTGAATGCACCAGAGAGAAATGCACATTTCATTTCATAAGCAGAGCAGTTTTCTTTCGTTTTGAATTGTTCTGTTTTACACATAGACATTTCATTATAGATATATTTTTCAGGTCCGTGAATAGGCTAACTTATACTCTGAGTTTCGGTTCATTTATGAGTGAATTGTCCTCCTTGTCGTGATTATTTATAATTGTCTGCTATATTTAGCCTACTTCTTATTTATAAAATCCAGGCAATTGGTTGATGAAACATTAACTAAAATTAAGATACAATTAATACAAAACGAAATTCACTTTAAAGAAAGGCTTTGTGTCTTCTGTGTAAGGTCTTTGTGAAAGTTTTAAAGCAGTCTTTTGTGCCGCTTCAGAGCGCTCGCGTCCGTAACGGAGAACTGTCACGTCTGTAACATTGTTTTTTCCTCATAAATGCGAACATGAAAAATAAAATAAAATGAATATTTTATGTTCTGTTGAGAGCCAACCCTTCTTCATCCGATTTGCGCAGTAATTCACAAAATTACAACAACAAAAATCGTTGCCTGCTAAAAGTTAAAGATTTTTTTTGTCACGCATGACTGTCTATTTCCCTAATATTAAATATAAAATGCATGTGTAGACTGATATTTTTCTAATGTCTGGACTCCTTTCAGGGAGGTGCCTATGGATAAACAGACGTTTCAATATTTTGGTATTAATGCATTTTCTGAGAATTTATTTTTCAAGTTTTGACAGCAAATATCATGTCCATAACGCTGGAATTCCCAAATTTTAAACAATTTATCCTCAACTTGTTTTGTGGTGTAGGTCTACGTATTTTATAATGTTAAGTTAACTTCAAATAATACTAATAGTAATTTAAAGATGTGGTAGCATTAGATCTGGACGGTATGGATAACTGGAGTTGGAAGGGGTGTGTCGCGATTCTGCAGGTTCGTGGATCTGAGTGTTGCGATTTCGGTTTCATTTCGCATATCGTTAAAGCCCTAGTCATTTTAGAATGTTAAGTTCTAGTTACTTCTGTATAGTTATTTGTGGTGAAAGTAACTCAAAAGTAATACAGGAGTAATGTAACGCATTACAATTCTGAGACAGTAATATTGTAAGGTAATGAATTACTTTTAAATAACAGTAACATGTAATATATAATGTATTCCAGTTTGGAAGTAACTTGCACAACACTGGTTATGGAACGGTATGATCTGAAGCAAGATGCACATTTCACTTTTTTATATCGCGCAAAATAATTGCTGCTGGAAATGGAGAATCGCCTGTACTGGTCTGTCGAAGATACCAAGCTCTTCTGAGCATTTGGGCAGAAGAATGACGGCGTGTGAAGAAACGAGGACGTTATAAAATACATCGATGCTGAACTTTCTAAGCTAAGCATTCAGCGAGCAACGCTTCAAGTTCAGGAAAAAATAAAAAAGTCGCGGACGCAGTATTGTAAAAGGCGATTAAAACGCACAATGGACAAAGCGGAGCTCAGAGAAGGAACTTTCCATGGATCGACTTGATGTACGGTGTGCTGGGTCACCGTCCCTCTATTAGTGGCCACTCGCGAGACAATCTGGACACTATTGCAGCCATGGCCGGTGAGTTAATATACATGCTATCTTCCTATTATAAATAAATTTATAATACCCGCTGAAAGGGGTTGGGTTGTATTGTATGACGTTTGATCCAGAAAGGCGTGTTAGAGGCGGGGTTTAGGGCAGCGCTGCGGGGCTACTGGCCCGGCAGTGGAAACGCAAGCCCAGTGCTTGAGGCCCGAGGACACTGGCTCGGCTCGGCTCGCTGTTAGCTCTGGCCCGGCCCTGGCCCGGCAGTGGAAACGCGGCTATTGAATTGTTCCTGTTGAGACGTGAATGTGATGTTATGTTTTTTTTTTTTTTTTTTTTAAATGCATTGTTTTCAAGTATGTTTGCAACTGAGTACAATTACGTGTTGTCAATTAGAGATTATCAATGAGCTTAAGTGGTTACAGATGTAAATTTGTTGATTGGTCATGTGTGTATTTTAAATAGGAAGAGTTTGTATATTTGTATATGCCTGATGAAGGTCGATAGACCGAAACGTTGCTGTTAAATTAAAGTTTTATTTGCAAGTACTGATAGTGTGCGGGAGTTCCTATTTTTAGATTGTCGATCAAGCTTGGTCTTCCTTTCCTACGCACCTATCACCTACAGGTGTGCGATGGCTTGTGTTCAATTTCTGTAAGTTTAAACAAATCTGTATATTTAATATTTTTGTTTTCTGTGCACAGACGTATTTGTCACACTTTGTGTAGTGGAAACATATTATTGTTGTATATAATTGTATGTATTTATGTATATTTTGTTCAGGTGTTGCAGTCTACATAAAGGAATGCCCTGTTTGGGGAACCCCAGTCAGATTGCAAGAATATAGTTCTGGATTTCACAATTTCAACATCAAAGTGTTCCTCACAATCCCTTTGTGCTCACTTTTGACAACAGGTCTTTCTGTACGTTTAAAAAATCAGTATATTTAATATTTACCTGAACATTATCTTACATATTGGCCTAACTACAATGTAAAGTGGTCTTTACCTGCAACAGAACCACATTGCTGTCGGCAGTGTTTGCCTACATTGGGGGAACACAGAGAAGTGTACATTCCTCACAACACAATAAGGAAAGCTTTTTACCACTTCTGTCTTTGAGGAGCTACACCTACCATCCCATACACCTGTTACCGTTGTGGCCATCATCCTCCGATTCTGATCACTGACACCAACTGGAAAGTGGCCTTTGACTTACCAGGTAGGAGTTCAGTGTACTCATTCATGAAAAAGCTGTTTCCACTGTCTGCTCTTAACCCTCCTATTATCTTTCGGCCCCATTCAATGTTTAACGTCTGTAAATACATGTTTTTTTTGTTTTTTTTTGTTTTTTTGCTTCAGATTTAATGACTTTTCCTAATTTAATGGGGACAACTCTGTAAACATAAAATTAACCTGCTGGTATTTTTTGCTCTTTTAGCTGTATGAAATAATAATTTCACACACATTTGTTTTGGTTGTTTTATTGAGGTCACTATAACATGTGCCTGCGCAAAGTTACCTCCAGATGACGTAGTTTCAACGGTGTGCTTGTCCGTCCTATGTCAGTATCAGGAGGGTGCAGACTGTGACGCCAATCAACGTATTATTCCGCCGTCTAGCGAACTTCCCCTATCGACTTCCACAGGACTTCTGTTTGTCTAAATGTAGTCCAGATATGGTCGTTGTGGACGTCTCATTTTGGTCCCCTATGGGTGCAGACTGTAATGCCAGACGACGTCTTTTTTAATCGTCTAATGATCGTTTTGTACTAACGACCAGAGGACCTCTGTGTAAGGGCTAATTGTACTCCAAATGTAGTCATCCCACTGCGCAATGTGGCGTTAGAGTGACGTCTTTTCTTTAATATTGACGTCGGTGGGACCAAATGTGGTCGTTTGTGGACGTCTTTTCAACATCAAATTTAGTATCTTCTATAACTTCTATAACTGTAGTCCCATGTTTCAAAAAGGTAGAGTACATTTTTAAAGGATGTTATCTGTACCATGTATTTACATTTATGCATTTGGCAGACTCTTTTATCCACAGTGACTTACATTGCACATTTACATTGCATTACACATTTACATTGCATTACACACTTACATTTGTGCTTTCCCTGGGAATCGAACCCATGATCTAGGCGTTGCACTATGAGGCCGTTACACAAGCGCTAACGCTCTACTGTTGGAGCTACAGAATTACACCTTTGTATGTGTCAATTGTCAACAATCAAATTATAAATAATCTGTAGTATAGTAATAATCATGTCTATATTGGGTCCGTCAGTCCATGACCAATTCTGGACATCTATTCGACGTCCAATAGGTCCACTATTTGGACGTCCAACCATGACGTGGACGTCTTGCTATCGTCCAACGTCCAACTTGGACGTCATGCTATTGTTCAACATTTGACCGTTGAACTGGGTCATGTTTTTGGACCTCATTTGGACGTCTATTACAGGTGCAGGAAATTTACATGATTAATATGCAATATTTTTTTTATTTACAAATAAAAATGTTGTTATCAACATGATTAATACATATGAATAGGCTACAGATTATTTATAATTATTTAAGATACTTTTCAAAAAAGTGTAGCTCAAACAGTAGAGCGTTAGTGCTTGTGTCACGGCCACCTAGTGCAACGCCTAGAATATGGGTTCGATTCCCAGGGAAAGCAGGAATGTAATGCAATGTAAGTGGATAAAAGCGTCTGCCAAATGCATAAATGTGGATAAAAGCGTCTGCCAAATGCATAAATGTAAATACATGGTACAGATAACATCCTTTAAAAATGTCCTTTACCTTTTTGAAACATGGGACTACAGTTATAGAAGTTATAGAAGATACTAAATTTGATGTTGAAAAGACGTCCACAAACGACCACATTTGGTCCCACCGACGTCAATATTAAAGAAAAGACGTCACTCTAACGTCACATTGCGCAGTGGGATGACCACATTTGGAGTACAATTAGCCCTTACACAGAGGTCCTCTGGTCGTTAGTACAAAACGATCATTAGACGACAAAAAAGACGTCGTCTGGCATTATAGTCTGCACCCATAGGGGACCAAAATGAGACGTCCACAACGACCATATCTGGACTACATTTAGACAAACAGAAGTCCTGTGGAAGTCGATACGGGAAGACGGCGGAATAATACGTTGATTGGCGTCACAGTCTGCATCCTCCTGATACCGACATAGGACGGACAAGCACACCGTTGAAACTACGTCATCAGGAGGTAACTTTGCGCAGGGGGATTAGTCGTCCAACAAACGTCCTGTATTAACGTCCATAGAATTTCTGCATAAGGGCTAATTATACTTCAAATGTGGTTATTGTGGACGTCCCATTTTGATACCTTAAAGGTGCAGACTATGACGCCAAATTACGTCTTATTAGTCGTCCAACAAACGTCCTGTATTAACGTCCAGAGGACCTGAGGAGGTGCAGACAGTGCTTTTATACTGCACTGTTCATAACCTTTGTCTCATTTCAACTGTTCCAGTTCATTTTTCTGTTGCTTCATTTGATTGCCTGTCCACCACATAAACTAAGCCAAACAAAGCTACAGGAAATTTAACTGGTACAGAAAACAGGCCCTCCACCTTCTGGAAAGGGCATTAATCAGCATTTCAATGATTAATGCCTTAGTCAATCAAACATTTCCCTACATTCATTGTTCATGTCAATTTCCTGCACCTGAGACGTCCACATGGCGTCACAGTCTGCACCTTCAGGGAACCAAAATCTGACTTCCAAACATGACGTAGAAAATACCTCATATGGAGGTAACTTTGCAAACCTAGATCTTGTCAAATTCCTGCACCTGTCTTAGACGTCCACATAACATCCAGAAAATTACCTATTCCGGCATTCAAATATTGAACATTATATTGACGTCCAGGTGGGGTCATAGTTAGATGTCCAAATAGCGGACCTAGATTGCACGTTGCATAAAGGTCAGAAATTGGTCTTGGACCGACTGACGCAATATAGACACGATCTGCCTGTCCAATAGACGTCTGATGTTTAGTGGGATGTGTCTGAGACGGATAATAATATTGAGGAGGACCCTGATTATAAAGGCATTCTCCTCAGATGAGAATGAGACTCCTAATGTTGACCCTCCTGTTGTCTCTCAACCACCCACAAACCCATTACTTTCCAAAAATGGAAAGTTATCATGGTCCCGCTCACCACATGAACGACAGGGTAGACTTCGTGCTGCTAATGTCATCAAAATGGTTCCAGGGCCCACTATGCTGTCAGCTAAAATCAGCATTTGATCTTTTCATCACACCATCAATCACTGGTGCTGGTTGAGGAGAGAACCCCTGATTGATATGATTGTAAAGCGCTTTGGGTGTACAGAAGTACATATGAAAGCGCTATATAAATGCCTCATTCATTCATTCATTCATTCATTCATTCATTCAATTAAAAAGGATGTACTTGAAATGACAAACTTAGAGGGTAGGCGTGTGTATGGGGACGGTTGAAAGACTTCGATGTGACTGACTTGCAAGCTGGGTTGCTCATTTTGGCAGGAGTCTACAAGTCAAAAGGAGAAGCAACAGCAAGCCTTTGGAATGGCAATATTTTCAGCCCCCATGTCTCTAAAGGCTTATGTAAAGGTTATTAGTCAACAAAGACATAAATTACCTGAGACACAAACCTTTGTAAAAAAAACAAAACAATCAGATTTGAGGGTAACAGGAGGGTTAAAATACTTTGACTTACCAGGTAGGAGTTCAGTGTACACATCCATGAAAAAGCTGTTTCCACTGTCTGCTCTTAAAGTACTTACTCTTTCTGCGCAGTGATCTCATGATCGACCAGACCTGACCAACACCGCTTCACAGGACACACAGATGACCGTTTCAGCTAGATGGAAACCTTGAGAAGGAGATCATTGCAACAGGACTTTGTGATGGTAAGCTGTTTAATATACTTCTTAAACATTATACCTACTTGCTTTAAATTAAATTTTAAATCATTCCTTCTCTCCCTACTCACTCACTCCCTCATCTCAAACTCATTTTCTAGCTGACATATTCTGCTTTTACACCATGGATTGGACAATACTCCAGAGTATCTGATGTTGTATCAAAGACTGAGATTGTGAAAGGCCTCTCACAGAAAGACAGATTGTAGACAACGAGGACACATGAGGAATTTTGAATTTTGCAAGTATTAGAGCTCAAAGGGGTAATGGAATTAGCTGATTCCATTAAAAAACTATAAAATATATTTTTTTCTTGGTTTAATGTATCACTTTCAGCAGAAATAACACTTTGGAGTCAATTTGCCCGAATTACGTATGGCTTTTCATTTTTTTAAATAACCATATGCATGTTTTCCCGCATCATTATGAGCCTCGAAGAGAAGATCTACAATGGCATGCAATGCTCTAGGCATCATAGGCAGTGGCGGCGTTTCACAGAAACCTGTAAAAACGACATTACCCAACGATATACCTCACATTATACCAAACACGATGCACTATTAAGTCTATTATTCTATTAATTAAACTCACAGTGAACAACATTAAATATAAAAACACATGTCGTATCTTTTTGTTGCAGTGCAGTTTTTATTGCATTTGTGGTATAATGTTTTGCCAACAGCACTACAGTCCTCTTTTTATTATTATTGCTGCTTCCATTCTCCTGATTGCTATTATTTAATTTCTTCGTTAAGAAACATCCAGAGAAGATTGAATAGGCCTGTTTCTTTTCATGTTTACTCAGTATCTGACAGCTAGGCTAATCAAAAAGACGTGCGATTAAGTGATGCAATAAACTGCGGCTGCGCACACTCAATGCACACTATTTTGCAATAATGTATACACATTTATGTGTTAATTTAAAATCTGCCATTGTGTTTTTGACATTGTTAAAAGAATAATAAAAACACATTGTTTTTTTCTGAAGTGGGATCCAATCAGAGAAGTCGGCGTAGATCATAATAGCAGCGCTTATCGTGAATAGTCATTTATTCAATAGTCAAATAGTGTAGTGATAGTTTATTATCAAATTAATATTATAGCAATTTTATTGCACTGAAGTCTGAAGTATAGGAAGAGTAAAAGTCACATGGTATCATGCCGTTTGGATAAAAGGAATTTCATAAACAAATAAGCCCAGATTTTACAGTGGAAAAATGTGTCTCCAGCATCATATCATGTAAACTGCATTCAGGACAAACAAAGAACTACACAGATGAATATATATCATAACTATATCTATCAATAAATGGACAGTATGTTGTCCTCTGCTTTTGTTTTGACGCTGTGGAGATAATACTGGGAGGAGCCGGTTTAATATGACTTTTAAAGGTGACTTGAGGCGATCACCCAGTAGTGTACAGTTAATAGCTCATGTTTCGGGGGTTAAAATCTTGAACGAGCTTCATCATTAGCTGATGTTTATGTGAACTCTGACTGATACACAACACCTCATTAATAGGCTTGAGGAACTTCTCTTGTCTTTATATCCAAAAATGTTTGTGAAGCTTCACAAAGCAGAAGTAAGATAAAAATGTGGACCATTACATGCTGTAATGGTACATGGTAATCAGGAAGCATGAGGAGCCAAGGAATAACTAGAAACAGGAATTTATTGCAAAGAACTCAGGAACCACACTTTAATTAAACAAGAATGGACAAGAAATGAGGGAGAACACAGGGTTTTGTAAGGGGGTATACAGTCAAAGACCCAGAACCAGATATGAAGAATGAAGACCCGGAGTCAGAATTATAAAAAATTTAAGAAAAGTTTTACTGAAGTAGTTTGCAGTTTCATCAGCAGAAGTCAGCTTCAAGACTCACACAGGAGTTCGTAGGCCGCCTCGCTTACAGTTACAAAGATCACAGCAGTTATACCATTTTCAAGGTCTAAGCTACGTCATTGAAAAATATATAAAAATAAAGAAAAATATTGACACATATCTTGATAATAATTACTCATCATTACATATACATTGAAGCAGCAGTGGATTTCAATCCACCCCCTTCAGTTTAAATACACAGAACAGATTAGGGAAACAAGACTCAGCTGTGGCAAATGAACTAAACACAGGTGAAGGAACTGAACACACGAGGAGCGGGAAAACTGGGACACCGGACTGAACCAAAAACACTAAGCAGAGGGAAACACAGGACATAATATGTAACACAAGCATGGTAAAGAATGGACAATAAATAATGTTTAATACATCTGGACATTAAGAACACGGACATTAAGGGAAGCAGGAAGAAAAAAGTATCTAAATCCAGCAGTTCAATGAAAGAAAAAAACCCTATCATACTAGCATACAGCATACTAAAAGTCCCACAGAAGACAAAAGCACGAGTGTTACCTACATCTATAATAGCCATTTTGCCCTGATTGATTATGAATCATAGACATTATTGACTGCCAGTTACTGAAAAACAATAAATTTATATTTTACATTTGACTGCTAACTATATAACTCATTGTGAAAACATATTACATGAAATTAGTGTGGCCAGTGTGCTCGAGGCCATGGTGTGGAGTACTGTCATTCAGGAGTGTGCTCGAGGCCATGGTGTGGTGTACTGTCATTCAGGAGTGTGTTCGAGGCCATGGAGTGGTGTACTGTCATTCAGGAGTGTGTTCGAGGCCATGGAGTGGTGTACTGTCATTCAGGAGTGTGTTCGAGGCCATGGAGTGGTGTACTGTCATTCAGGAGTGTGTTCGAGGCCATGGTGTGGTGTACTGTCATTCAGGAGTGTACTCGAGGCCATGGAGTGGTGTACTGTCATTCAGGAGTGTGTTCGAGGCCATGGAGTGGTGTACTGTCATTCAAGAGTGTGCTCGAGGCCATGGAGTGGTGTACTGTCATTCAAGAGTGTGCTCGAGGCCATGGAGTGGTGTACTGTCATTCAGGAGTGTGCTCGAGGCCATGGTGTGGTGTACTGTCATTCAGGAGTGTGTTCGAGGCCATGGAGTGGTGTACTGTCATTCAGGAGTGTGCTCGAGGCCATGGTGTGGTGTACTGTCATTCAGGAGTGTGTTCGAGGCCATGGAGTGGTGTACTGTCATTCAGGAGTGTGCTCGAGGCCATGGAGTGGTGTACTGTCATTCAGGAGTGTGTTCGAGGCCATGGAGTGGTGTACTGTCATTCAGGAGTGTGCTCGAGGCCATGGTGTGGTGTACTGTCATTCAGGAGTGTGCTCGAGGCCATGGAGTGGTGTACTGTCATTCAGGAGTGTGTTCGAGGCCATGGAGTGGTGTACTGTCATTCAGGAGTGTGTTCGAGGCCATGGAGTTGTGTACTGTCATTCAGGAGTGTGTTCGAGGCCATGGTGTGGTGTACTGTCATTCAGGAGTGTGCTCGAGGCCATGGTGTGGTGTACTGTCATTCAGGAGTGTGCTCGAGGCCATGGTGTGGTGTACTGTCATTCAGGAGTGTGCTCGAGGCCATGGTGTGGTGTACTGTCATTCAGGAGTGTGCTCGAGGCCATGGTGTGGTGTACTGTCCGTTCTTTGTGATCCCATGTTTCAAACTTAAGTTAGTGTGTAATGTTGTTGTTAGAGTATAAACAATATCTGTAAAATTATAAAGCTCAAAGTGCAATGCCAAGCGAGATATTTTATTTAACAGAAGTCGCCTACAGTTAACGGCCGGTTTGGACTACATCCCTCTACTTCCTTCTTTAATGACGTCAGTAGAACAGTTCTCTGACTAACCTCCACCCACAGGAATGCTCCCAAAACTCGCGCACTTCTTATAACTTACTGTTTACTCAGCTCTTACGGTGATTTTCTGAAGTAAAACTGACGCTTCATCTTTTGTGTGGTGTACAATAAACTTTATTAAACTCATCAGTATATGTTTGATCATAATTCTGAACACAGCAGACTTGTAGGCTATTAATAAATAATGGATACATACAAGCAGATGACAAATACGTTATAATAACCGTAATTAAACTACTAAACTATACCTGTTCCATCTCTATACAGCCCTCTGACTCTGTAGGCATTATTGTCCGACTCGAAATGAACACCGTTACTGAGAGTTTCTGATGTTATCATTATTCCATGAGATGAAATTGTCCTAAGAGTCTGAGTGCGAGCTCTTGAAGCTCCGCCCCCTGTGTCGTGCAGCAGCAGCTCATTTGCATTTAAAGGGCACACACTAAAACAGCGCTTTTTCTGAGTCCTCAAAAAAGACAATTTAAACATGCTGTAAAAAATGATCTGTTGGGTATTTTGAACTGAAACTTCACAGAGAAACTCTGGGGACATCAGAGACTTATTTTGCATCTTGTGAAAAGGGGCATAGAACGGGACCTTTAATGTACTGTCAAGTCAAGTCAAGTCACCTTTATTTATATAGCGCTTTTTACAATACAAATTGTTTCAAAGCAGCTTTACAGAGATAACAGGAAAACAATGTTGTAATAGTATTGTTCAATTCAAAATTAAATGTCCCCAACTAAGCAAGCCAAAAGCCAATGGCGACAAAGGCGAAGAGCGGCGAAAAAGGCAACAGTGGCAAGGAACCAAAACTCCATCAGGTGACAGAATGGAGAAAAAAACCTTGGGAGAACCCAGGCTCAGTCGGGGGGCCAGTCCTCCTTTGGCCAACGAATGAACAGTGTATGATTATGAGTTAGGCAGCATAATGTCAGGAGTCAGATGGGATCAGAACTTTCACAATATTTATCCAGTTCATCTTGTTAGGGGTTGGGTCATCCCGCCGGTGAGGAGATGAGTGTGTTGAGGTGTCCATGGGCCTTCACAGCGCTGATAATGCGTGTCGTCGTGTCCATGTGATGGTCCTTCATCAGGGGCTCGTTCTTCGTACGTTGCTTAAAACATCCGAGATCAAATGAGACATCCAAGATAATATCATCGGGCTTATCATGATCCGGCTAAGTGGGTTCTTCGAACACTCCTGTTGTTTATGATTAGTATCGCTGGATTGAGTTATCTGAGATAACTGCGCGTTCACGCGTTGGTTTAAAAGGGGATATGTATCGATAGCAGAAACAGTGATCAGCAACGCTGCTATTGGCTGTTCAGCATGGCCAAAGAACACGCCCAGTTTTTCTCCCAAGCAGAGAAAGAGAAGGTTATGCCGATTTTGAGTCTTTAATTAAAATGCCAGGGAACACTTCTAAGTGTGCAAAAGCCAGGAGAGAGGGCTGGCAAAAGTAGCAGACAAATTAAATGCGTTTGTGGTTGCCATGTTAGATGTTTTAATAACTTATTATTTATTTATTTTGTATTTTAATAATTTCATAATTACTTTGTTCATTGTCATGTCAGAGTCACCACACTATAGTGAACATGATGAAAGTGAAGTACAAAAATCTTCTACGTAATGGTAATTTTTACTAGGCCTTATAGGCCTACTAGTCTCTTTCAAAAAGGCACTGTTAAATAAATGATTGTCTGTTTATAAAAGCAACCAAGAAAAAGGCTGAAAAAAAAACAGATGCTCCTGCACCCTGGCAGAAGAGCTGACCCCTGGGTTGAGTGTGAATTGACCTGTTGTTGTGGAGGGCATCCCTGGGTTCAGCTCTTCCAGACACACATCCAGGGACCAGTAGCAGCAACACCTTCATTACTGGTAAATGAGATGGAAAGTACACTGTGGAATAATTTGTTGCTGCATTAAATTAAGTAGGCCTATAATGCATATTGGCTGGTATAGTCATTTCAACTGTTAAATCTTGAGTAATGATAAATTGCTTTGACTTGTGAAAATAAAAAACTGATAAAATTATGTTAATGTGAAAATAATTTGCCATGAGTTATTAATCCCATTGCACTGGATAGTGAAGAAACCTTCTCAGATGACTGTCCTTTGGAGGAAGTAGACTACCTGCAAATACATAAATAATTTTAATTGATTTATACTTGTGCCTATGTCTATTATTTCTGACATGAGTCCACATGTACAGAAAGGCCTACAGAAGAGTCTGCACAACACAGTGATACAGGTGTGGGCAGTGTAACTTTTCCTTTTTATTTGTTGCATGAGGCATGTGTGACAATTTGACAAATGACACAGGGTGAAATTCATTCCCTATGAGTCTTCAACAGAAAATAGAGTATTTTGAAAAAACAAAAATCAGGGGGAGAAATAGAACTTGACTACTTAAAGAAAGAAATTGCACTAGAAATAGAGTTGCTTCAAAATAAACTTCAGAGTAAAATACACTATTTCACACAGAGTACTATTGCTGACCTTGCATAATATCTCTTATTGCAGGCAAAAGATGACTGAATGACTGGCTTTTCTTTACAAAGAACTATTGAAATAAGACTCAATGAACTAATCAAATGTGTCTTGTCTTTTATTAAACATTTAGGCTAATTAAACCTTTTTTCCCCTTCTTTTTCTGATGTTGGCAATGTTGTGTAATATGGCATATACAATGTCACAGGTCCTGTCAGGTGCAACCCTCAGGCTTTTCAGACACTGAAATCTTCCCTTTAGTTGGCCAAAGTTCATTTCATTGTGTGACCTTGTCCTGGCTAGAGCTGCATTGTAACTGTGTATGTACATACATTTACATTTTACATTTACATAATACAGTGAGCTTGATATTTATATTTTTCCTTACCATGTTCAAGTAATGTGCATAAATGTGAATGTCTCTGTGCTTCCACATTAGTAATATGAATAGTCACACGCCATCTAGAGATTTTAGTCTGTCAACTGCCTTTTTTAAAATTTGATATAATATTACTAATCTGGAATATTAAGAATTGTAATAGTAACTTGGCTGCACATTTACATTGTGATCCCCCTTTCTGTACACAAAATCCCCTTCATAGAGGCCTTGATGGGAACATGTGTGCAGTCTGACCAATCACATTAGTGAAGCCTGAGGGACATATCTGTGTCATATTAATCGGCATGTTCATGATTGCATGATCTTCATTAAAAATTATAATATACCTGCGTTGGCAAAAAAAAAAAAAAAAAATCTGCTATAGCCTACAACCTTGGGTCTAAACTGGCTTGGAAATGCCACAAAAAAACCCCTAAAAACTGCTTGAGCGCCAGGGTAAACTTTGTGAATGACACGACAGACAGCATCAAGTTCTCCGCATCTCCAATAGTTTAAAGGAAAGAGCCACTCGCAAATAATATCAGGACAATGCACACAGTTTGTGCTGTTATTAAAGGCCGACTCCGACGAGTCGAACATTTAATGTGCGTTTCCAAAAAATAATTGATGTAAACGACATCCGAGAATAATTATATCTCTCAAAAAGTACACTATCGCGCTGCGTTAAAAGACTTCTCGTATCACCTGCGCTGCGCTTATGAAGCCGCGATCTAATCCTGTTTACATGAATAAGCCTGCTCGCGAGCAGGTTCAAGCTAGCGCACCTGTTGCTATGACAGCAAGTCTAGGATGAGCTTCGAAGAACCAAACAATCCAAGATCATGGCAAATCGTCAATAATCAAATCCAGCTAACAGAGTTAGCGACGTACGAAGAACGAGCCCCAGATCTGGATATGCCCTGGATCCGGCGGTCTGCGGTAAACCTCGGGATAAACAGAGAGACTAATATTAGCGTAGACACCATCCTTCTTATGATGTACAAAGTACATCAGGAATTATGGGAAGTGTTCCCGGTTCCGGCTGATCTAATCTATGCAGCCTAACATTGAATTATAGAAATCTATAATGTGTTATGTGTATGCTAAGCCAAAGAGATGTGTTTTTAGTCTAGATTTAAACTGACAGACTGTATCTGCTTCCCGGACTGTGTTAAGAAGATTTTTCCAAAGTTTTGGTGCTAAATAGGAAAAGGATCTACCGCCAGCAGTCGATTTTGATATTCTAGGTATTATCAACTGGCCAGAATTTTGAGATTGCAATAGACGTGAAGGACTATAATGCGTTAAGAGCTCGCTCAAGTACTGGGGAGCTAAACCATTTAGTGCTTTGTAAGTAATCAGCAATATTTTAAAATTTATCCGATGTTTAATAGGCAGCCAATGCAGTGTTGACAGAACCGGGCTAATATGGTCATACTTCCTGGTTCTGGTAATAACTCTAGCGGCTGCGTTTTGAACCAGCTGTAGTTTGTTTATTAAGCGTGCAGGGCAACCACCCAGTACAGCATTACAATAATCTAGCCTTGAGGTCATGAACGCATGAACTAATTGTTCCGCATTTGTCAGTGAGAGCATATGACGTAATTTAGATATGTTTTTAAGATGGAAAAATGCGGTTTTACAGATAATAGACACGTGACTTTCAAATGAAAGATTGGTGTCAAAGAGCACACCCAGGTTCCTGACTGACGACGAAGACTTAACAGAGCAGCCATCAAGTGTTAGACAGTATTCTAGGTTATTAGGTGAGGAAGTCAGGGGGTAGCCTATTGGGGCTCTGTCGAATAAGTTGCAGGTTGGCTCCAAACTTTGAATGGCTATAACTCGGGGACCCGGCCGCCAAGTGACACCAAACTCGGGTCAAAGTAAGGTCCAGAGGGGCCCTCTCCAACGGGCCCTCTCCCTAGCCCAAGCTTCTAGGTCCCCCACAGGCCGAGATACGGGGGCCAACAGGAAAGGGTGCACTTCAGAAGGAAGGGTCCCAGAGACTCAGTACCCCTAGGGGCCCCTCCCCACCCCAAAGGACAGTCCGCTGGGACCCGCCCTTTCCAAGATATCGACCGTTTTGTCCAAAAGTCCCTCATGTATAACCGGGTGTATCTTGGGAGTTAAGCCGAGTTGGAGCTCCAAACTCCGGGCATGTGGGGGGCCCTTAGGGCCCCTTCGGACCCCACCATCCCCAGCTCCTGGGCCTTTCCGTTTCCGAGATAAGGCCACTTCCGGTCCAGCTTTGACCGGATATATCTCGGAAACCAGGCCGACTTTGAGCTCCAAACTCCGTGTGTGGGTAGGTACCCATGGGCCCCCCAATACCCTAGAGCAGGGGTCGGCAAGTAACTTTGGCCGCGGGCCAAAATTTTTTTTAGCCAGTAGATGGCGGGCCAGCTACACGGAGTAGGCCTATGGATACAAATTAAACCGCTTAAAATACCCTCTGTGTTCACCCACTTTTTATATCCCGACCTGACGGGTCCGCAAAATTTAGATCTCATTTCCAGAATCTCTCATTCAAATGTCTCTAACGGAAAGAGAGAGATTAAGTAGCCTATAACAATTATAAATGCTATACAAACATTGTTTTCGTGTAGATATAAATATTATTTATTACTGTCAGCAGAGAAAAAAATGTCACAGAAAAAAAATTATGAAATATAAATAACAAATTAAATAGGGCAAAGCCTATCACTCAAATCACTCAAGCAACATTCACACGGGCAACACGGGTTTAAAACAATCACATGCAAATGTAAAATATGCATATTTTTAGGAACACAAAAATATGGCTGTATTTGAAGTTGATAAAATAATTATAAATCCACATCAGTTTATTTGTGCCCACGCGCCACGCCCTCCCAGGACGTTAGCTACTGCTTTCACTTTTAAAAATTCCTCATAACCGCGTGCGCGATGCCGCGATTTGCAGTTGTCGAGATGGATGCTGAGGAGTTGAAGAAAAGAATAGCTAGTGGGGATTGTAAAGTTGTCGACAAAAGTCATCAAAAATCAAGTCCAGTGTGTGGGAGAAATTTTGAGTTATCTGAAGAAAATATTGTGAAAGACTTGCTGCATGCATTTTCTTGTTGGATAGTCGCAAATGTGGAACTTCATCGCTGAGGAAGCACGCAGATAACTGTGGTAACAAAGCAGTTCTATCAAACAGTATTTTTCCAATTTAACACTGTTAAGTATGTGTGGTTTACAGATCAGCCGCTCATGTGAGTGTTTGAACCCTAGATTGTCAGATAGGCGCGCGGCTACGGCTTATCTCAAGTAACGTTAGTGGAATAGTTTTGTGCAGCATTTAGTGCAAATATTTTTTATCAGGTAATACATATTATTTATCAGTGTGTTATACCCGAATAAATAATAATGAAAAAAAGTTCAAAAGTCGGATTGTAAGCGAATGAGACTTACAGGAGAGCATGATTCACACTCTTATTAAAATGGCTGTAATCTCTTACCACAATAGTACTTGATCTGTTTAAAATGATTTAATTCGTATATGTCTGATAAGGTGTTAAATTAAGATTCAAAATTAAAATTCGTCTATACCCGTTATTCATTCTTTCTATTTTTGATCTGAGCGCACAATCAGAAAATCGGAAAACGAATCGTTATTCGTTTTTTTTTTTTCATTTTAGTTCAGGAAATAATGGAAAAACAAGTGGTTTTTATTTTTGTTTTTACTTTGAAAAAAAAAAAAACGATTGAACGAATGATACATGCCGCCTGTTTGTAAACCGTTATTGTAAAATAAAAATAGGCTGATAAAAAAAAAAAAAACGGAATTCCAAAATAATCCGACGGGCCAGAAAATATTGCTGGCGGGCCAGTTTTGTTGCCGACCCCTGCCCTAGAGTATTGAGACCCAAGTCGGCTTGGTTCCTGAGATACGGCCACTTCCGGTCCAGCTTTGACCGTATCTCCACGCCGACTTGGAGCTCCATACTCTGGGCATTGGGAGGTACCATTGGGACCCCCATGACCCCAGAGTATGGAGCCCGAAGTCGGCTTGGTTCCTGAGATATGGCAACTTCCTGTGGAAGTTTGACCGGGTTTATCTCGGAAACCACGCCTACTTGGAGCTCCATACTCCGGGAATGGGGAGGTACCATTGGGACCCCCATGACCACAGAGTATGGAGCCCGAAGTCGGCTTGGTTCCTGAGATTTGGCATTTTTGCCACGTCACGGGGCCCCTGGAGGGTCTCGGGAGATGGGACCACCATCCCCGCGCTCAGGGGGTGAGGCCGAATCGATACATATGCGTTGTTTGGGGGCCAAAAATGTTCTAGGGGCCGGCGCGCAGTGCTTAGGGATTCTCGTCAACGGGCTGTCATTTAAGATATTCCATGGTGTAATGTACCATAAATAGCACTAGGACAAATAGGTAGTCTGTGGATTTTTGCTAGTTCATATAAGTTGCCATATGGCGTAATAGTGGGACAAAGGAATGAAAAGGCACCATTCCGGATCCTAGGTCCAACTTATATGAATGGTTTCCCCTCAGAATTTGGTTTACGGAACCGTATGTACTTCGTGGGATATTTTTTCCACCACTAGGGGGCCAGGTTCCCTAATCCTTTCCAACGAAGTGCCTAAAGTCCCACCTAAGCGCCTATTCCTAATTACTTTGTCCACGAAGTGCCAAAAGTGCCAACTAGGCGCCTATTCTTCATGAATTCGTCCACCTAGCAGCCATCTTGTTCACCAAGATGGCGCCGCGGATGGCTGCCTCGGTGCGGAGCTCTCCAGTTATTGTGTTGTTTTTGTTTGTTTGTCCTGTGTTTAGTCATTATTTTCCTATCAGCTTCACCAAAGACGAACTACTGGACATTAGGAAACACACACCAGATAACTTTTCTACAGTTTTTGATAATTCAGACGTTTTGCTGGACATTCTCGTCGGAGGGGCAGCGCTGTTGTTCAAACGCGCGCTCAAACGCAAACGAGGAAAGCGAGCGGGCGCGCTGGTTAAACTCCGCGAGCGCGGCCTGCGCACTGCACTCCCTAGTATTCATCTTGCGAATCTCCGATCCCTTCCTAACAAAATGGACGAACTTCTCCTCCTCACCCGGATTAACAAGGATTTTTTAAACTCTGCTGCTCTGTGCTTCACTGAAACCTGGCTAAGTGAAGCCATACCGGACAACGCAATACATCTGCCGGGCTTCCAGCTGTTCCGAGCGGATCGCATCGCGGAGCTAACGGGGAAGACGAGAGGTGGTGGATTGTGTTTCTACATTAACGAAAGTTGGTGTTCAGATGTAACAACACTGAAGAAGATGTGCTCTCCTAATTTAGAGGCGATCTTCATAAACTGTAAACCTTTCTACTCGCCACGGGAGTTTTCCTCTTTCATTCTCGTGAATGTTTACATCCCTCCAGACGCGTGCGTGAGCGCGGCACTACAACAGCTGGCTGAACAAATAGCCGAAACGGAACAAAGGTACCCAGACTCTCTTTTAATAATTCTAGGGGATTTTAACAAAGCAAATCTTTCCCGTGAACTTCCAAAATACAGACAGCACGTTACATGTCCCACAAGAGACAGTAATATACTGGACCACTGTTACACCACAATAAAGAATGCGTATCACTCCGTTCCACGAGCAGCTTTGGGGCTATCTGATCACTGTTTGGTTCATCTTATACCGACCTACAGGCAGAAACTGAAATCAGCTAAACCTGTAATAAGGACTGTAAAAAGATGGACTAATGAAGCAGAGCAGGATCTACAGGCCTGCTTCGATTGCACTGATTGGACTGTTTTTGAAGCTGCTACCAACGATCTGGATGAGCTCACAGATACTGTTACATCATATATCAGTTTCTGTGAGGATACATGCATTCCTACCAGGACATTCTTATCATTCACCAATGATAAACCATGGTTTACTGGGAAACTCAAACAGCTTCGTCATGCCAAAGAGGATGCTCACAAAAGTGGGGATAAAATCTTGTATAACCATGCCAAGAACAGACTGACAAAGGAGATCAGAGTTGCTAAAAGAGCCTACTCTGAAAAGCTGAAAAACCAGTTTTCATCCAACGACCCATCATCAGTCTGGAATGGCCTGAAGAACATCACCAATTACAAGTCACCATCCTCCCGATCTGTGGACAATCCACACCTGGCTGATGATTTAAATTCATTTTACTGCAGGTTTGAAAAGCCCTCATTCACACCTCTCACCGGCTCTGACCTGCAGTTCACACATCCACCATCACCTCCTACACCCCCTCCTCTCCCCCCTCCTGCCATCCAACCTGAGCTTAAGGTCTGTGTGGAGGACGTGAGCCGAGTCTTCAAAAAACAGAAGACTAGGAAAGCCTCAGGCCCAGACGGCATCTCGTCTGCTTGTCTAAAAGCCTGCGCTGACCAACTGGCCCCGGTCTTCACGCAGATCTTCAACAGATCATTGGAGCAATGTGAAGTTCCCTGCTGCTTCAAACGCTCCACTATCATTCCGGTCCCCAAAAAAACCAAAATCACTGGACTTAATGACTACAGACCTGTCGCTCTCACGTCCGTGGTCATGAAGTCGTTTGAAAGACTGGTGTTGGCCCACCTGAAGGACATCACTGGACCCCTGCTGGATCCTTTTCAGTTTGCTTACAGAGCAAACAGGTCTGTGGATGATGCAGTCAACATGGGACTGCATTATATCCTGCAACATCTCGACAGACCTGGGACTTATGCAAGGATCCTCTTTGTGGACTTCAGTTCGGCCTTCAATACCATCATGCCTGATCTACTCACAGACAAACTGACCCAGCTCTCCATTCCATCCTCGATCTGTCAGTGGATCTCCAGCTTCCTGACGGATCGGCAGCAGCTCGTGAGACTGGGGAAACACACATCCAGGACTCTCACCACCAGCACTGGCGCCCCCCAAGGGTGCGTTCTCTCCCCACTGCTCTTCTCCCTGTACACTAACGACTGCACTTCTAAAGACCCCACTGTCAAGCTCCTGAAATTTGCAGACGACACCACTGTCATCGGTCTCATCCGAAACGGTGACGAGTCTGCTTACAGACTGGAGGTTGAACAGCTGGCTGTCTGGTGCAGTTATAACAACCTTGAGCTGAACACGCTCAAAACAGTGGAGATGACCGTGGACTTCAGGAGGAACAGCCCAGCACTCCCC
Source organism: Chrosomus eos (assembly GCA_036326025.1). NCBI lineage: Eukaryota > Metazoa > Chordata > Actinopteri > Cypriniformes > Leuciscidae > Chrosomus > Chrosomus eos. The sequence goes on along the minus strand of CM070835.1, from coordinate 39,462,550 downwards.
CCACTCACCATCATGAACAGCACTGTGGAAGCAGTGGAGTCATTCAGGTTCCTGGGCACTATCATCTCTCAGGACCTGAAGTGGGACAATCACATTGACTCCATTGTGAAAAAGGCCCAGCAGAGACTGTATTTCCTTCGCCAGCTGAGGAAGTTCAACCTGCCACAGGAGCTGCTGATTCAGTTCTACTCAGCCGTTATTGAGTCTGTCCTATGCACTTCCATCACTGTCTGGTTTGGTTCAGCTACCAAATCAGACATCATGAGACTACAGCGGACAGTCCGGACTGCAGAGAGGATCATTGGTGCCCCCCTGCCAACCCTCCAGGACCTGTACTCTTCCAGAGTGAGGAAGAGAGCAGGTAAAATCATCACAGACTCCACTCACCCTGGACACCACCTGTTTGAACTGTTACCGTCAAGACGGAGACTCAGATCACTGGCCACAAGAACATCTCGGCACAGGAACAGTTTCTTCCCACAGGCCATTTCCCTCCTGAACAGTTAACATATCTCCCAAGGCATATGCCTTTAAGTGCAATACCCCCACTGTTTAGTGCAATATCTCCTAAACTCAGGTTATTTATATTTATATTTATTCATACTATTCAAAATACTGTATATATGTTCATAATCCGAAAATGTTTATTCTGACTAAACCCAACCGTGGCCTTATATTTTATATTTTATAGTATTTTCATATATATATATATATATATATTTTTTTTTTTTTTTTTTTTATAATTTTATTTTTAGATTTTGTATTACTGTTTCTTGTTGTATTTGTATCTGTATATGTGCACTGGAAGCTTCAGTACCAAAGAAAATTCCTTGTGTGTGCAAGCACACTTGGCAATAAAGCTCTTTCTGATTCTGATTCTGATTCTAAAGTGCCACCTAAGTGACTACTCTTGACCATAGTCTTCCTCTCATCCGGCGAACAGCCTATTCATCCACCTAGGCGCTTATTCTTCATGAATTCGTCCACCTAGCAGCCTAAAGTGCCACCTAAGTGACTACTCTTGACCGTAGTCTTCCTCTCATCCGGCGAACAGCCTATTCATCCACCTAGGCGCCTATTTTTCAGTAATTCATCCACAGAGTGCATAAAGTGCCACCTAAGTGACTACTCTTCACCGTAGTCTTCCTCTCATCCCGCGAACAGCCTATTCATCCACCTAGGTGCCTATTTTTCAGTAATTTGTCCACAGAGCGCCTAAGGTGCCACCTAAGTGACTACTCTTCACCGTAGTCTTCCTCTCGTCCCGCGAACTGCCTATTCATCCACCTAGGCGCCTATTTTTCAGTAATTCGTCCACCTATCAGCCTTAAGTGCCACCTAAGTGACTGCTCTTCACCGTAGTCTTCCTCTCGTTCCGCGAACTGCCTATTCATCCACCTAGGCGCCTATTTTTCAGTAATTCGTCCACCTATCAGCCTTAAGTGCCACCTAAGTGACTGCTCTTCACCGTAGTCTTCCTCTCGTCCCGCGAACAGCCTATTCATCCACCTAGATGCCTATTTTTCATGAATTCGTCCACAGAGCACCTAAAGTGCCACGTAAGTGACTACTCTTCACCGTAGTCTTCCTCTCGTCCCGCGATCAGCCTATTCATCCACCTAGGCGCCTATTTTTCAGTAATTCGTCCACCTATCAGCCTTAAGTGCCACCTAAGTGACTGCTCTTCACCGTAGTCTTCCTCTCGTCCCGCAAACTGCCTATTCATCCACCTAGGCGCCTATTTTCATTAATGTCCTCCAAATTTGACACGGTGGTAGTCCAGGGGCCCCCGGTTCAGGATCCCGGGTTTCGTGGTCCTACCCAGACAGCAAGCCAACATTGAATAAACATTGTTTTTTTCATCTGAATCATCATTATGGTTGATATTGAAATTTCAATGCAAAATTAATGTTGAATCACCATTACCCTTTCGATGAAAACCTGATGTTATTAATGTTGATGGCAACGATATTGGAACAACATTGATCTATAGTTATCTTTATGATTGATTAATCATTGATATTTGGTTTACCGGGCGATCGATGAATGTGTTAAAAAGTCATTGATTTATAGTTGACCGGGAAACAACGCTGTTGTTGAAAAGTCATCGACATATAGTTGACCGGGAAATATGATTGAAAATGCATCGATATATAGTTGACCTGGAAATAGGATTGAAAATGCATTAATATATAGTTGACCGGGAAATAGGATTGAAAATCAATAGATTTTTGGTTGACCGGGAGATCAACGGGTGTTATACCAACGTGCACGTCTGCACCGGACACAGCTCATTTCTGGACCCTGGCACAAGCATAAAGGTAAGCTTGCTTAATGTTTGATATGAATGAATTGTACCAAATCAAATACTTTTAGGCCGATTGTTAACGTAACCGACGTAGTGCTGCAGTCACTGAAATAGATTTTTGTTTTACCACTGTGTCAAAATCTGCCAAAAATAGCATAGAGGCCTACTTTGTAGTTCTCTTCTATGTTATTGTTACGCCCTTACTAGGGAGCAACAAAGAAGGAGGGAGCAAACGATCACGGCGGTTACAATAATCTCTTTATTGACACATTCTTTATAACAAAGTCTGACTCGCAAGTTCTCTCCGTACGCCGCAACGCCGATCAACCTCTCGGTCCTGGCCAGGGATCGATTGGACAAGATGGAACTCTCCATGAGGATGCCAAACAGGAAGCTTTTAATGACAGGCACACCTGTGCACCGGTGCACCCAATCCACCTGATTAACTCCACAGCGCACCTGTAGGAGGAGTAAACACACCAAGACACGGCAAGACACGACAAAGTATACAGCCGTGACACTCCCCCCCTTAAAAAAAAGGAGGAAACCAATAAGTTTCCTCCAACAATAAGCAATCATAACCGCACTAACAAATACAATTTAAATATAGGCCTATATATATATATTCACAATATCCCCACAACAAAGTAATAACTAGAAAAACAAACCTGTTACCTCTTCATCCAAGGCACCCAATGTTCTACACTGGTACCCTAGACAGTGCATCGGCCACTATATTTTCTGAGCCCCTCAAATGCCTCACATCCAAATGAAAGGGCTGAAGAAACAAGCACCAACGCATCAACCGTTGATTTGGATTTTTGAGAGAATGTAAAAATGTAAGCGGATTATGATCACTGTAAACTATTAATGCTGAACTGTTCCCTCCTACATACACTTCAAAATTTTGGAGAGCTAAGATTAACGCAAGTGCCTCCTTTTCAATTGTGGAGTAGTTCCTCTGATGACTATTGAACTTTCTAGAGAAAAAACAAACTGGTCGCTCAATTCCTGTGTCATCCTCCTGAATCAACACTGCCCCTGCCCCATCTTTACTGGCATCTACCTGAATTTTAAAAGGTTTTTCCAACTGAGGTGCCATCAGGACAGGTGACGTGGTCAACAACGTTTTCACTGCCTCAAAGGCATTCTGACAAGACTCAGACCAAACAAACAAGGCTTTAGCTTTCAATAAGTCCGTTAAAGGAGCAACAATTGTAGAAAAGTTCCTACAAATACAGCGGTAGAAACCCACCAGACCTAAAAAACTCATTAACTCCTTTTTAGTGACCGGAACCGGATACTCATCTATCGCTCTCACCTTCTCCCTCACTGGATGCACCTGACCTTGCCCGACTACCTTACCGAGATACGTTACTGTCGCACCGGCAAATTCGCACTTAGCAAGATTCAAAGTCAGATTTGCTTGAGAAAGACGCACTAAAAGTAAACTTAACCGTTCAAGATGTTCTGACCATGTATCACTTACCACGATCGTATCATCCAAATAAACAGTCACGCCTTTCAGTCCAGCAATAACTCCATTCATCATTCTTTGAAAAGTCGCCGGTGCGTTTCGAAGGCCGAAGCTCATAACTCGGTAAGAAAATAATCCATTAGGTGTTATAAAGGACGAAACCTCGCGCGCACGCTCTGTCAGCGGAATCTGCCAATAGCCTTTAAGTAAATCTAATTTTGTCACAAATTTTGCGGCACCGACCTGATCGACACAGTCCTCCATTCTCGGCAGAGGAAAAGAGTCTGGTCTTGTTACAGAATTCAGTTTCCTATAATCTGTACAAAAACGGAACGTACCGTCAGATTTTTTCACCAGCAAACACGGCGAGGACCAGCTGGAAAATGAAGGCTCGGCTAATCCGTGATCCAGCAAATACTGGACTTCTTTTTCTAAAACCTCTCTCTTATTCAGTGGAACTCTGTAAAAACGCTGACGGACAGGAGCAGCCTCGCCCACCTCAATATCATGCTCTAACTGAGTCGTTTGAGTTGGAACATCCGAAAACAACTCCGGGAACTCTGCAAATAAACTAATCAACTCTTGCCTTTGCGTCGCTTCTAAATGTTCAAGATTAGACGACAAATTTTTCAACGTTTCAGAATTCTTTAAACGACCTAGTAACACACAGTCATCAGGGGATTCTAATTCATCCACAGACACACTCACCCTGCCCTGTGAGACAGCTGGCTGAGGAGAACTGTCCACCAGCACCACAGGTGACACTGGCACTGAGACCAACGGTTTGCGCTGATAATAAGGCTTCAGGAGATTCACGTGACAGACTTGAGATGTCTTTCTTCTGTCTGGTGTCAGAATTGTGTAATTATCCATGCCCCCACAATGTATGATCTCAAACGGCCCAGTATATTTGGCTTGGAACGGGGAATCTATCACAGGCAAAAGTGCGAGGACCTGATCTCCTACACAAAACTTTCGATTTTCAGAGTAACGGTCAAACAGCTTTTTCATTTTCCCCTGAGTTTTGTTTAAACATTTCGCTGCTAACTCCCCAGCCAATGAAAGCCTACGACGAAAACCCAGCACGTACTCTGAAAAATGTTTTGGTGGTTCTGACTCAATCCACTGATCATGTAAAGCAGCTAACAACCCCCGGACTTTATGTGCAAAAACCAGTTCGTTCGGGCTAAACCCAATGCTCTGCTGCGTGACCTCCCTGGCTGATAACATCAACCACGGGAGACCCTCTTCCCAGTCTCGCTGCATTTCCAGACAGTAGGCTCTCAACAGTGATTTCAATGTAGAATGAAAACGTTCGAGTGCCCCTTGACTCTGGGCGTGATACGCTGTTGACAAATTGTGTTTAATACCCAGCGCGAAAAGCACCTCCGCAAACAATTTCGAAGTAAAATTACTTCCCTGGTCTGATTGAATAATTTTTGGCAACCCAAAAATAGACACGAACTGAGTGAGTGCTTTCACAATAGACTTGGTATTAATCGATCGCAATGGATACGCAGCTGGATAACGCGTAACTTGACACATCACGGTCAACAGGTACTCACTTCCAGTTTTTGAATGAGGAAGAGGACCGACGCAATCAATAATAAGATGTTCAAATGGTTGACAAACAGTCGGGATTGGACGCAGGGGAGCCGGTTTTAACGGCTGATTCGGTTTACCGGTGAGCTGGCACGTATGACAGGATTTAATAAAACTGGCAACGTCCTTTTTAATACGAGGCCAGAAAAAATAACACAGAATTCGGTCATACGTTTTCTGCACACCAGCATGACCGGCGAGCTGATCGTGAGCCATTCTCAACACTAACGACCGAAACTTTACCGGTACCACGACCTGAATGACAGAGTCTCCCATACCATCAACAGCATGCGGGGACCATTTTCTCAATAATACATTCTGTTCAATAAAATAGCCCTGCGCTCTGTCACGAATTTCAGTGCGGTCAACGACCTGTTCAAACTGAGATTTTAATGTCTCATCAATCTGCTGTTCAGCCGCTAACTCTTCCCGAGTAACCTCAATGGGATAATTACTCAAAACGAAACTCGACTCAGTGTCACTGATTTTCCCCTCAGCCTTAAGCTGAGCGCCAGACCGAGTCATTACACACGCAACGAACACTTTCGGATACTGTTGCGCACTGTCATCCGGACCAACAGTACAGGACGGTGCATCAGTCACAACCAAAGAGGACGATTGATTAACCCAGACGCGTCCGCCGGCTAAGTTATTTCCCAAAATCAATGAAACACCCTCAACAGGTAGACTAGGGCGTATACCAAGATCCACCACCCCATGCACTAGTTCACAGCTTAAATCAACTTTATGCAGGGGTACGGATAATGTATTAAGCCCAATGCCACGAATCAAAAGCGAGCTACCAGTATGCGACTCAGCTGAAAAGGGCAACACAGACTCCAAAATGAGGGACTCAGATGACCCTGTGTCGCGGAGAATTTTCACGGGTACTTTCTCAACACCACCAGGAAGCGACACAAAACCATTAAAAATAAATGGTTCAAATAACTGCCGATGATTCTCTACTTTCTCGGGTGTTATCACCGGTATTCCTTCAACAAAGCCTGCTCGATTTAATACAGGAACAGAAGCAGCCAAGACAACCGGCTTCACGGAGTAGGCGTGTCTAAAAAAAATTTGATTTAAGGACTGGACAGTTTGACTTCCAATGTCCCTTACCTAGACAGTAGTTACAGCTATCATAGTCACTTGATTTTTTCTTTCTTAAACTCCTGGCTGGACCCATAGGGACAGAAAAATTCCCCCGTGCATGAACCTGATGTTCTCCGAATTTATCACCACGGGGCTTATGAATAAGTTCCCAGTCATCTACCAGCAGTGCAGCTTCTGAAGCAGTTTTAATCTGACGCTCCGCAACATAAGTTGCTACAATCTCAGGAAGGGTATTTCTGTATTGTTCAAATAAAATTAACTCTCTCAGCTTGTCTATTGTTGTACACTCTGCCGCTGTACACCACCGATCAAACTGCACAGTCAACTCTCTTACGAACTCAACATTTGTTTCATTCGCCTTTCGCTGTAACGTACGAAACTGTTGTCGATAGCTTTCTGGCACGCGCTCATTAATTTTTAACACCGCCGCTTTAATGGCTTCATAATTCAGGCTGTCAGCATCAGATAGCGTTGAATAGGCTTGTTGGGCTTTGCCTGTTAAAACGCATTGAAGCAACATAGCGCGTTCAACATCACTCCACTTATACACTGCTGCGACCCGCTCAAATAGGCGAAAAAAAATCTCCACCTCAGCCTCATTAAACGGTGGTACTAAACGTAAATTACGAGCTACACTCAGTTTCGTCGAATCATCATCAAATCCTGCGTCTACTGGTTTACCTTCTCCCTGTAACTCCAGTCGACGCCTTTCAATCTGTAAACGCTGTTCCTCCAACTGTTGCCGGCTCTCCTCCAACTCCAACTCCAAGCGTAGTTTGTCACATTCCAAGCGTCGCTTCTCACACTCAGTATCACGCTGGATCATCAACAATTCCTTCTGTTGCTCAAATGAAAGAGTATTTACAACAGACAATGGAGGATTAGTTGGAATAGGCATACTTACAGCCGACAATGCAGCAGAATCAGGCAATTTAGACTTTACACTCAAGATTTTAAGGTCACACAGCGCAGACTCAATGATTAATTTAATTCCGTCCTTTGACCTTTTTTGATTATACGTTAGCTCGATTTTATAATGTGCAGCTAACTCCAACAATTGCTCTTTGGTCATTTCCTCTAACAATTCCTCAGACGGAGACTGAGAAAATGTTTCAATAACTTCAGTAGCCATCATTACAATAATCACGCTCACCCTTACAAACGAAAAAGAAAAACGACAACACACGCTTTGCACCAAAAGAGAAAAAAAATCTTCTCACGTCGAATCAGGGATTATTTAAAGAACTAAACCCTCCACCTAAACTAACTGAACCCTAGTCTTCAGTTGGCCCAAGACCGGGTACTTACGCACTAAATCCCGCAAGTTTGGGAAGACGACCAATTGCCGAATCGCCCCCCAAACCTCGGATGTGCTCCCGAGACAACTGCTCTAAGCCCAGAGCCAACCAAAAATAACAAACTAAAATAAAAAACTACGTGCCCAAGGACACGCACTAAACCTACCTGGAAGGTTTGTTCCCCAAATACTCCCTACAAATTATTTCATATAGAGCCCAAATTAACTAATGAAGCGTTCCAACACTTTCAATTTCCAAATAGGCGGACACTTTACAAATATTCAAAATATCGAATTAAATATCCTACCTTTACCCTCCTTCAAAAACAACGATTTTTTTTTTTTTTTTTTTTTCAAACAATCACACGAATCCAAATTCAAATTTAGTTCGACGAGCCCCCACTTGTTACGCCCTTACTAGGGAGCAACAAAGAAGGAGGGAGCAAACGATCACGGCGGTTACAATAATCTCTTTATTGACACATTCTTTATAACAAAGTCTGACTCGCAAGTTCTCTCCGTACGCCGCAACGCCGATCAACCTCTCGGTCCTGGCCAGGGATCGATTGGACAAGATGGAACGCTCCATGAGGATGCCAAACAGGAAGCTTTTAATGACAGGCACACCTGTGCACCGGTGCACCCAATCCACCTGATTAACTCCGCAGCGCACCTGTAGGAGGAGTAAACACACCAAGACACGGCAAGACACGACAAAGTATACAGCCGTGACAGTTATAAAGTTAGCAAAACCTCCGAGTCCAGTCTATTTTTGTAATATTTAGCTCAAAATACATGTCTGTACCCATTGCTAGGGTCGTGAAATCTATTAACACAGCACCGTTATTTCTTCTGACCGCCGGAGATCACCGGCGAAACCAACGCTAGCAGTGCTCCACCTACCCACAGAAGTGTGACCGCGGCGGGCCAGAATTACACAGAAGACATGACTTACTTTGCTTTATTCAATGCAGAACTGTCTCGAGTTGTAACTGGAAATGCCGATTAGACCATCCTCGAGCAGGGCTGCGATATGCGTGCGATACAGTTAACTCCGTTGTGTTGGTCTTCATAAATGATAACAGTCGTTTTATACTAGTGCTTATGCGATATCACGATTTTTGCGCGCACTGTTATACAGCGCCTGGCAACCCTGGCGTCAAGGGGGAACTTGGACACATACTTCATATAGAAACATCTCGCGGCACGAATGTACCAATAAAAATAAATATAACATCTACTGTTTAACTTAAATGCTAATTTTTTTGCATTGTAATTTTGTTTTGTGTTTTAGGTTACTCAGCAAACGGGGGCAGCCGCCGTCACCCAGTAGGCTATGTGCCAGACCGAGACCGGGCAGGAGGGACTGGACGACAAACTATTCAGGCGTCAGAGGGCATTGAAGTGTAAATAAAGTGTACAAATAATTAAATAAAAAGGCTAATAAAAATGAATTTGTTTGTGTGGTGTGTTCAGTGTTTTATACACGATTTCAAATGTTCCATTACTTTTAAACATCCTGGTTGTAGATAAAGCAGGCTATTTAATTTATGGCATTACATTTAAAATTAACATTTAAAAACGATTGAAATTCCATTGATATCACGTTGATCCTTAGTTCAGTTGAAATTTCAACATTGTTTCAATATTCCTGATAATTGAAATACCATTGAAATTCCGTTGATCTATGGACTGGATTTCAATGTTGTTTCAATATTAAAACAGGGTGCAAAATGATGTAGAATCAACATCAGAGTCCGATGTTGATTCAATGACTTAAGGTTGACAACACAATGTTGATTTAACATAGTTTCAATGACTGTTTGCTATCTGGGTAGGTTGGTGTCAAAATGTTCCCTGCATTCTAGGGACTCGTCCTCCTAGTATGTGGCAGTGGGGACCCTATGCTACCAGAATGCGAAGTTTGGGGCCCCTCGGACCCCCGGGGGCCAAACAGTAGCCGAGGACACATACAACTTATGGCATGCATTTTCATAGGTGGTTCGTGGACAGTGGACCAAAAGGTCGGTTTGGCCCGAAATCGACGTCCACGCCTCGTCAGGGGCCCCTGGGGCCGTGTCTGGAGCCTCGTGTCCCTTCGACCTGTTTTCGTGCTTAATTGGCCCAACTGTCCACGAACAGCCTACGTTGAATAGGTTGCAGGACGGACGTCTGGAAAGCAGGGGTCAAAAGGTCGCAGGGGCTCCAAATTTGACACGGTGGTAGTCCAGGGGCCCCTGAGTCAGGATCCTGAATATCAGGGTCCTAGGTGGGCCTCGAGTATTTTTCTTAACTCTACCCTATCTTTTCATTGTGTCCTTTGGAGAGGGCCTGTCTGTCTATGAGTGCAAGAGGCCTTTTTGAGAGATTTTGACAAAGGAAGTGAAAAAAAATTCCCTGTGCTCTAGGGACTCGTCCTCCTAGTATGTGGCAGTGGGGGCCCTAGGCTACCATGATGCAAAGTTTGGGGCCCCTCGGACCCGTTTTCGTGCTTAATTGGCCCAACTGTCCACGAACAGCCTACGTTGAATAGGTTGCAGGACGGACGTCTGGAAAGCAGGGGTCAAAAGGTCGCAGGGGCTCCAAATTTGACACGGTGGTAGTCCAAGGGCCCCCGGTTCAGGATCCCGGGTTTCATGGTCCTAGACGGGTGTTAAATTTTTCCCTGCACTCTAGGGACCTGTCCTCCTGATATGTGGGAGTGGGGCCCCTAGGCTACCAGCATGCAAAGTTTGGGGCCCCCCGGGTCAAATTTGGGAAAAATAGGCAGTTAGGAGGATGAATAGGCTGTTCGTGGGACGTGAGGAAGACTACTGTGAAGAGCAGTCACTTAGGTGCGCTTTAGGCACAATGATGAAAAAAAGGCACTTAGGTGGATGAATAGGCTGTTCGTGGGATGTGAGGAAGACTAAGGATGAAAAGTAGTCACTTAGGGGGTGCTTTAGGCACAATGATGTAAAATAGGCACTTAGGTAGACGAATAGGCTAAGGGGAAGAGGAAGACTAAGGATTAACCTGAGGAAGACTAAGGATTAAGAGTAGTCCCTTAGGGGGTGCTTTAGGCACAATGATGAAAAATAGGCACTTTGATGGACGAATAGGCTGTCCGTGGACGTGAGGAAGACTAAGGATGAAAAGTAGTCACTTAGGTGGCCCTTTAGGCACAATGACGAAAAATAGGCACTTAGGTGGACGAATAGGCTGTCCGTAGGACGTGAGGAAGGCTACGGTGAAGAGTAGTCACTTAGGTGGCGCTTTAGGCTGATAGGTGGACGAATTAATGAAGAATAGGTGCCTAGGTGGCACTTTAGGCACTTCTGTGGACGAAATAATGAAGGATAGGCGCCTAGTTGGACGAAATAGGCCGTTCGTGGGACGCGCAGCTCAAGAGCGCCCCCGGTGGTGTCAACCAACAGCCTATTGCGCAATAATTGCGCCGTTTGCACTCTCAGGGACAAAACGCCGACTCGCCATCCGCTTAAGTGGGAATATGGATCCAAATTCAGGTGTTTGGTCCATCGCACCGCCTATGTGTCATATTGCAACTTATTTGAATGGGCCAACATCCGTCGAAGTGCCTACATGTCCTAGGCTAATGTGTGTGCCGGCGTCACTTTTATGTGCCGTCACATGTTACGTCATGACGCAACACCAATCAGGATTGGATTAGTTTCATTCTTACTTCAGAGGCGCACGCTAAGGGAGCGTCCCCAAAGAGTCGTTCTTCGACGACGCAGTGTCTCGTTCCCTTCTCAGGGAACAAGGTTTATAGTCATAAGCCGAGACGATTTCTATTTTGAATAAATGCTGTTCTTTTTAACTTTTTATTCATCAGTGAATCATTCTTAGTTCACATTAATATTCATGGCCATTCACACTACCACGCATACAGCAGTCCTGACCAAAAACTGACGTAAGAAATTTAAATCGTTATATTGTTGTTTGTGAAAGAGTGGTCAGAATGATTTTCACTTCATTTTGAAGTAAAAATTCTAGCCGTAAAAATTCTAGCCTACAAGCATAGTAACTCAAAAGTATTGTGGACAACTATTCAGTATGTGTTAAATGGCCTTATTGCGGTGACATTTTTTTTCCCAAAACATACCAACCACGCATAATATTTTTTTTTTCTATAAAATGCAAACATGTACATCCATTTTGATCACATATTAGTGTATCAGAGTTTGTGCTGAATACAGCAAATGTATATGTTGGCAAATGGTATGTTTTAAGTAGCTGAAATAAGCACAAATGTCAGGGCATGTCAAAACACCTAAAGAGCCCCAAAAACACCTCAGACCCAGTGGTGGAAAGTAACTAATTACAAATACTTTCGTTACAGTACTTGAGTAGATTTTTTGATTTTTTTCCACTTTCTTGAGTATAATTAAATTGTGGTATTTTTACTCTTACTTGAGTAAAATAAAAATGAAGTATTCAACTTCTCTACATTTATTTTTCATAAAAAGTACAAAGTACTTTGACAAAGGTGCCGACGGAGCAACAGGGCAAGCTGACATTTGACAGACACTTCTCATACTACTGCGGTGGAGCCTCTGTGCTTCAGCCAATAACAGACAGAACTGAAGCAGTTCAGCCAATAACAGACAGGTCTGACTCGGGTGCAAAACCAATCAAAACTTTCAGTTCGGCTGGGGGGCGGGGCGTTCAAACCGCGCTTTGACATTCAATCACTGGCGCTCGTGTTTGAATCAGTAGCGCTAACGTTTCAATATTTCAGTTAATGTAAGTGAGTATTCTGCTAATATTTAATTATGGCAACTACTGAAATGGGTCATACCACTGATAATACCAGAGCACTGAGCATTTAAAGTAAATAAAAAAGCTCGGCTCATAACATGGACGCAGTTATTGCATGGACGGAGCAAGATCAATGTAAGTCTCTATAATACATGCACACAGTTCAATTAATAGTAAAGCTCACCCTCTTTAACAATACAGTTGAACTAAATATACGAAGCAAACTTTGTACAAAGCTGTAAAAACAGTGAAATAAGATCGCATGATTATCTGTCAATCAGATGCATGTAAAAGTGTAGTTCGTTCCTATAGCAACAGTGGGCTCCCAGCACATTTTCGGTAGGCTACAACGAAAAAAAGATCATTTATTTAACATGTTAACCATAACCATAGCCCACTTAATTCTTTTTTTTTTTACTGGGAATTTTTTATTCATACTGTTTTATTGTTTTTCATACCTTTTTTATCGGACCTCTCACTTAACCTTCTTTGCTTTCAATTATGAAATGATTCAAATCAAAACATTCAAATGATCTTACTTGGACTTACTTTTCAAAATTAGTAATAAAAATTTGCTCTTGACAACAGAGAAAGCTAGTAGTCTATATGTGGAGCACTGTTATCATGGATGCACTTTTTTGGGCTTCAAATTGTCTCCAGTCATTCACTGCCATTATAAAGCTGGAAGAGCCAGGCCATTTTTTAATATAACTGAAAGCAGAAAGTCATATCTTCTAGGATGTCTTGAGTGAGAGTAAATCATGGGCTAATTTTTATTTTTGGGTGAACTATCCCTTTAAAGACATACATCATTCTTTTGAAAATACCTGATAGTTTGATGAACACAGATATATAGAGGGGTTTCACCGACGTCACGATTTGGTCAGTTACCCGGATGCGCGGCCATTTCGGAGGGACTCGGATGTAAACAACAGCATGGATTGCACTGTTTATGTACTACTGAACACATTGTTACACTAATTTATGATGTCTAAACCACGGGAAAAAACACATAGAAGCTGCGAAATCATATAGAGACGGACTTAAGCAGGAAAGAGTGCAGAATTTTGACGAACTAAAGTTAATATGTGGTAAAGATCCGAACGAGCTAGCTTCTAATAGGCTATGTTCAGATTGTCAGTCCAAAAAAAGCACATGAAATCCGTTTCAAGATACACGCCAGACGTTGTTATAGGGAACATGCTGATAGTCACTGCCGATACAAGGCTGTGTTGTTGCAAAGTGCCGGACAAGCAGAAGATTATTATTTTTGAAACCGGCGCTGAACAAAAGCTGTGCCTACCAGCCTCCTCCAGTTCTGCAGCTCGAGACGCAGGAGTCCAGCGCGGCGGATACACATGTCCATGTTGTAAAATGTAAGTAAGACAATATCGCTATTGCTAATGCAAACCCCTCCATCAACGCAACGTCAATGCCATATTGCCAAAGAGCTGCATGATCACACAACTCGGATCTGAACAGTTGCGATTCAGTGTTGACATCATTTTAGGTCAGATTTCATCCGTTTTTTACACTCTTCTCTTTAACTTTTGGCAGTCTATAGAACTCTAAATGTTTTTTCACGGTGCGACCGTTTAGTACAGACCAAAACACGACAATTTTTCAGCAGCAATAATCAGCCAAATATGTAAGTCGGTTCAGTTCAGTGCCATTGTTTACGTTCAGTACCTCCATAATGGCGACTTCCGGATTGATGACGCGTCGTGAAACCCCTCTATTATAGCTATAATATGTTTGTCTTCATGTTTCATCAGTCAAAACATCACTATTTTCATGTTATTATATATCCATATAAGGCATTTCCTGAAAAAGTTTAATACCAGTATGCTATGCATCAGTACTGGGCCTTCAGTATGAATAAAACAGATGACATGAGAGTGTTTAGCGCTCCATTTCGCTATCATCTCCCCATTTTGGGTAAAAATAGAAAAATACTAAAGTACTTTGTAACGTAGTTACTTGAGTAGTTTTTAAGCAAACTACTTATTTACTCTTACTTGAGTCATATTATATTTCAGTACTTCTACTTGTACTCAAGTAAATTATTACTTAAGTAGCAATACTTTTACTTAAGTACAATTTTTCAGTACTCTTTCCACCACTGCTCAGACCCCAGAGGGTTAAGTATTGCAAGTAGTTTATTTTAAAATGTACTACTCAAGTACTGAAAGTAAAAGTACAAGTATTGTACTTTATGTAGTAAATTTGTGTAGTAAAGCATCTCACCCTTCTCTTCACGGCTTGTGCCTTTTTTCTCCACAGCTTATTGGGTATTTATTTGCATGTTACAGCCATAGACATCATATAGATAGACGCCCTAACGACCGCTACTGGCGTGGATGAGCCGTGGGGCGGCCATCTTAGACCGGTCCCCCGCTCCGCTCAGTGTAATCTGTTTGGCCGGTGCAATGAGCTGTCAGCATATTTAATTAATCATATCTCACTGAATACCAAACTGATTTTCATGCAGTTTTTTTTGCTGCAAAGGTCATACATGTAGCTATGATACAGGACACATTGAATATTTTATTCACAAAATACAACCAATAGTACGGTAATGTTAAATCTTGCTTGTGAAAAGTAATCCCCGAGTGATGGTCCGCCGATTTGAGCAGGGATATGATGCAGTGCTCTGGCATCTACTGCTGCTGTGCAACGCTAATAGGAGTATGACCGGTTTAAGATGGCGGCCGCATATCTTGTGCCACAGTGGCCAATAGGGCGTAGTCTCTATATGGCTGCATTTACACTGCAGGTCTTGATGCCCAAATTCGATTTTCTGACTATATCCGATTTTTTTGACGACCCGCTTACATCATCTTTTAAAAGTGACCGGTATCCGATTTTTGCATTTACACTATACACTGCTGAAACTACCAAATGTAGTCGTTCTGACCCGGAAAAGGAAATAAAACAGCACGAAATGCAATGGATGCAGATGCGAATAAAATTATCCAGTGTTTTGCTTTCGCTTTGTATTTGTTTTTAAAGGGGTGGTTGATTGCAAATTCACTTTTTTCATTTTAAATAGTGTGTCATGTTGCTGTTGGTGCATGAACATTATCTGCAAAGTTGCAGCGCTGAAAGTTCAATGTAAGCAGAGATATCATCTTTTAAAAATCAGGAAGTTTAAATGCCTACAAAAACGACTCGATTGGGACTACAGCTGGGTTTTAACCCATACATTTGCATCAACCCTCCCTCCGGAATGCACAAAAAAGGGCATGTCCATATTTCTGCGGCTTTGCCGAAGAGGAAGAGTTACAGGGGAGAGCTAAACATGCCGTCAAAAGTGTGTTATTTTCATCCAGCTGTCAGGTCTTCTGTGTTCGGGCTTACTACGGACGCTGTAGTTCGTCAACAATGGCTACAATTTATGTTTGATAATGTTTCTGACAATTACAATCATAATTTAGCTCTATATGCGGCACATTTCACTGAAGACAGCTTCCAGAATCTTCAACAATTCAATGCCGGTGTTGTGCCAAATTCCGACTCCCTGCCAGAATCTGACTGCCATTGCGAGCACGCGCATGACGTCAAATCGTGCCGCCACTTGCGAAAGAAGACAGGCATCAGACGACGTGGCATCAGACGACGTAAGAAATTACATGATAGCAATTTGTGTATTGATCTTTGATCATGTATTTATTAGTTATTTGTCTTTGATCATATATTTGACCAAACTCGTATGTTTTACAACTTGGACTGTCTAGCTGTGATTTTTCGCTTGTATTGTGTTTTTACTACAGTATTATAAAACAGTGGTTCTCTTACGAGAGTATCTCTCGTACT
This sequence comes from Chrosomus eos, assembly GCA_036326025.1. Taxonomy (NCBI): domain Eukaryota; kingdom Metazoa; phylum Chordata; class Actinopteri; order Cypriniformes; family Leuciscidae; genus Chrosomus; species Chrosomus eos. The sequence continues at coordinate 39,446,176 of CM070835.1, read as the reverse complement.
GCGTAATATCTTACGCTATGGGGAAACACTCTTTCCTCGAGATATTGAAGCCAAAAATTATCCTTAATTTTTTTAATCATCCAAAACGCTTTTGCAGCAGCAAGCAGACAAGGGCGAAACAGCTCGCGCGCCCATTGGCTGCCTCGCTGGAAAAGCTGCAGCCTATCGAGTGAAGGCACTGCGTGACGTAATGACGAATGAAGACGCTTCGCGCTCATTACGTCATGTCCCGCCAGTATAGGCGTGGTCTCGCCCTGTAAATACCCCTCGATAGCTGTATTTCTCTGATTTTTCATTCTTCACGCGAAGCTCACGCATCGCGGGATCCAGAGTGAGAAGCCGCGCCGTTGACTTGTAGCCTTATCAGCGGGACGTGCCATCTTCTGAAGTCGCTGGCCCAGCCGCCTTCAACTGCCGTACCTGCTGCGCTTTCCGGCGTACTATATCCTTTTACTCTGCTAAGTGTGTGTGTGTTTGCTTACGTGACGCAACACCCATTTCTACTGTTCTAAAAGAGCTGCGTCTTTTTAAAGATGCCTTCCTGTGGTTCTTGCCGAGCCCCACTCAGCGACGAGGACCGCCACGTCATCTGCGTGTCCTGCCTGGGTGAGGATCACGCGGCCACCGCGCTCGCTGACGGCGGATGCCATCATATTGAACGCTTGCCCATGGTGACTCTGCGGACTCGCCTAGCCTCGTTCTCCGAGCCCGCATCCCAGCCCGCCGTGATGCCGCGCCGCAAGAAGCGCCGCGCCCTGCGCGCGCCCGAGCTATTTCCAGCCCGCCAAAGCTCGCCGGTTCGCCCGCCAGCTTCGCCGGCTTCGCTCGAGTCGCTCCCAGACGGACAGCGGCCGCCGTCTGCCGCCGCGTCCGCACTTGAGCTCGACAAACTTACCGGAGACGGCATTGAAACTGAGCCGATGCGTCCGCTCTCTCAAGCCGTGGATTACATCGGCCTGAATGGTGAGATACATTTGTGGCTAACGCTATCCGAGATGACGGAAGCTGAGCGCTCCGTGTTCCTCGACGTTCTCGCTCTGCTGGACGCCGCCCCCCTCAGCGCGGGCCCCGGCCGAGGATTGAGATAAAGCCCGAGGTCTCAAGGCCTTCCTAGTCTCTCTAGGAAAGCGACGGTGTTCAGTTCCCGCTGCGGCCGGATTTTCACCAAAACTTCTCGCTCGTTCAGTTCCAAGCAATGTGACTGTTCCAGTGTATTTCGCAGTGAGCAAGCTGGTTCCACAGCCCGCTTGCCTGCGCACAAAGGCCGTCGTTTCGGCTAACTAGCAGCGCCGCCAGGCCCGAGATCAAACACCGCGCTCTTGCTCTGCTGGACGCCGCCCCCCTCAGCGCGGGCCCCGGCCGAGGATTGAGGTAAAGCCCGAGGTCTCAAGGCCTTCCTAGTCTCTCTAGGAAAGTGACGGTGTTCAGATCCCGCTGCGGCCGGATTTCCACCAAAACTTCTCGCTCGTTCAGTTCCATGCGTTGTGACTGTCCCAGTGTATTTCGCAGTGAAGCAGCCGGTGTCTCAGCCCGCTTGCCTGCGCACAAAAGCCGTTTCTATGGCTACCCAGATAAATCCAATAAAGAGTGCATTTTCTGGTGTTCCGGCCACGGCCGATGGTGTTACGAGTGTTGTAAGAATGCCCACGTCCCAGTGCCCATTCCCACACCCAGACACAGCCCGCCACGGTGCAGGGCTAGCACAAATAAAACCAACTCATGTTGGTTGTGCAGAAAATGTAGTGAACGCGCCCATACAATGCCCGCTTACACTACACGATGCGGTGTCCCTTGGTTTCTGTTAAAAACGAAACTAACACGCATTTAGTCGGCGCGAGCCGACAGTGTTCTCAGTGCAGTAAATGTGCCCGCTGTTCCGCATTTCCTCACTGACACGCCGAATCCCACGGGATTCACCCCCGCTCGCTTTCTATGCACAACCCGTCACAGAAAAGCTGAGCGCGGCCAGGCTGCCCGCTGTGATTAGCGCGCACCTCGCACGCTGTGAACACAGCGTTGATTCAGTCGGCGCGAGCCGAGTATTCTCCGTGCGGAAAATGTGCCCGCTGTCTCGCGCCCGCATTTCTCACAGACACTCCGAATCTCACGGGATTCACCCCCGCTCGTCTTCTCTGCACAACCTGTCACAGAGAAGCTGAGCGCGGCCAGGCTGCCGGCTTTGATCAGCGCGCGCCTGCCCGCTGTGATTAGCGCGCACCTCGCACGCTGTGAACACAGCGTTGATTCAGTCGGCGCGAGCCGAGTATTCTCCGTGCAGAAAATGTGCCCGCTGTCTCGCGCCCGCATTTCTCACAGACACTCCGAATCTCACGGGATTCACCCCCGCTCGTCTTCTCTGCACAACCCGTCACAGAGAAGCTGAGCGCGGCCAGGCTGCCGGCTTTGATCAGCGCGCGCCTCGCACGCTGTATACACAGCAGTGATTTAGTCGCGCGAGCTGACAGTATTCTCAGTGTAGTAAATGTGCCGCATTAGTAAATGTGCCCACATTCCCTCACACGCGCCGAATCCCACAGGATTCGCCCCGCTCGCTCTCTGCGCGTCCCGCCATAGAGAAGCTGAGCGCGGCCAGGCTGCCCGCTGTGATCAGCGCGCCCCCCGCCTCGAACGCTGTAAACACGGTGCTGTGTTCTCAGTACACAGGGGCTCTCGAGCCGCCGTCCTGCCGCGGCCAGAGCCCAGATTTCATTCTACCCCTAGCTATTCACGCAGATGCGTGGTCAAGGCTTCCCGGGGTATCAGAATGGGTGTTGAACACTATAACGAGAGGCTGTTCGCTACAGTTCGCTCGACGCCCCGCCGTTATACGGCGCGAGTCGAAACTACGGTGTATAGCGAAGTGTTTCATCTACTTCGAGCCGAGATAGCGAAACTACTGAGAAAAGGGGCTATAGAACCTCTATCTCAGGGCGAAGGGGGCTTATACAGCAGATATTTTCTGGTACTGAAAAAAGATGGTGGGCTCAGACCCATTCTAGATCTGCGACTGCTGAACAGAACGCTCGGGAAGCGCCAGTTCAGAATGCTTACGACCAGGAAAATCCTCGCGCAAGTGCGCCAAGGAGACTGGTTCATGTCAACAGATCTGAAGGACGCCTATTTTCAAATACAAATAGCGTCCCATCACTGGCGATTCTTGAGATTCGCCTTCGAGGGCCAGGCATATCAATACACAGTCCTGCCGTTCGGCCTGTCCATAGCACCCCGTACGTTCACGTAGTGCATGGACGCGGCCCTCGCCCCCCTGAGACTTCGGGGCATGCGAGTTTTGAACTACTTGGACGATTGGCTGATTCTAGCTCGTTCACGAACGGAGCTCATAGAACACAGGGCAGCATTACTCGAGCACCTCGAGGAGCTGGGCCTTACAGTCAATTGGGCGAAAAGCTCACTGCTCCCCAGTCGGAGAATTTCCTTCTGGGAACAGTGTTGGACTCGCTATCCATGACAGCACGCCTGTCACCGGAGCGCGGATTGAATATTCAGCACGTCGCGAGATCCTTCCGCCACGGCTCTATAGTCCCGCTCAGAAGGTTTCAGAAAATGCTGGGTCTGATGGCCTCAGCAGCCTCCGTACTCCAGTTGGGCCTGCTCCGCATGTGCCCACTGCAGCTATGGCTAAAAGCACGAGTTCCCCCAGGGCGTGGACCGCGGGTCTATTTCGCCTCAGGGTCGACCTTCAGTGCGTTTCAGCTCTGAAACCGTGGAAAAGTGACCGACTGGTATCAGTCAGGTGTGAGTCTGGGGATCGCCTCGGGTGTGAAGGTGGTGTCTACGGACGCCTCCACATCGGGGCGGGGAGCGCTGCTCGAGGGCAGACCACTAGCTGGCCTATGGTCAGTACGGGAGAAGCTCCTTCACATAAACTGCTTGGAATTAATGGCAGTCGACAAAGCGCTAAGGCGCTTCTGTCCCCAGATAATAGCCCACCACGTATTGGTCCGGTCGGACAACATGTCAGTGGTGGCGTACATAAATCGCCAGGGCGGCATCGGGTCCACACGCCTTTGCAGGCTGGCGGAACCCCTCTTGGTCTGGGCCCAGCGCAACCTCCTTTCTCTGAAAGCGGCGCACGTGCCTGGGCACCTGAATACGGGTCCAGACAAGCTGTCCAGAGACAACGTCCCGACAGGAGAATGGTCGCTGCATCCGCAGACGGTCCAGCTGCTGTGGGAAACGTTTGGCAGAGCGCAGGTGGACCTGTTCGCGTCCCGCGAGAACGCTCACTGCCCAGTATTCTTCTCGAAAAGCAGGGACGCGCTGGCCCATGCTTGACCCAGCGGTCCCCTGTATGCTTTTCCCCCTGTCTCGCTCCTGCCTCAGGTGTTAGAACGGATCAGGGAAAATGGATGCCCAGTGCTGCTTGTAGCTCCGCTCTGGACGAACCAGGCTTGGTTTCCGGTCCTGATGCGGATGGCCAGCACTGCCCCGTGGCCTGTACCGTTGAGGAGAGATCTCCTCTCTCAGGCGGAGGGCTCGATTTGGCATCCTCGCCCGGAACTGTGGTCCCTGCACGCATGGGCCATCAACGGGTACCCGCTAGCCTCCCGGAAGGAGTGCTAAACACGATCGCGCAGGCTAGAGCTCCGTCTACCAGACGGCTCTATGCCTCGAAATGGTCGGTGTTCTCTACTTGGTGTCGAGCCCGTGGCTTTTCACCTGTGGACTGCGGGGTTAAGGAAGTGCTTGCCTTCCTTCAGGAGCTGATGGATAAGGGAAGGACCCCATCCACGCTCAAAGTTTACGTGGCGGCCATAGCACCGTTTGCTAAACCGGTGTCTGGCCAGTCACTGGGGAAAAACGACTTAGTCGTGCGTTTCCTACGAGGAGCTCGGAGGTTAAACCCTCCCAGGCCCCCTTCAGTCCCGGCTTGGGACCTTTCCACGGTCTTGGAGGCCATGAAAGGCGCCCCGTTTGAGCCGATCCAGCTGTCGGACATGAAGCACCTGTCCCTTAAGACGGTGTTTCTATTGGCTCTCGCTTCAGTGAAGCGTGTAGGGGACTTACAGGCGCTTTCTGTAAGCGCGTCTTGTCTGGAGTTTGGGCCTAACGACTCAAAGGTCGTACTCAAACCGAGGCACGGCTACGTGCCGAAATCCCTCAATACACCGTTTAGGGCCCAGGTAATTTCCCTGTCAGCCCTTCCGGTTCTCGATGAGGAGAGGGACGCGAGTCTCCTTTGCCCTGTCAGGGCGTTAAGGGCTTATGTGTCCCGCTCGCCTGAGTTCAGGCAGACCGAGCAGCTTTTCGTTTTGTTTGGCGGCCGTTCTAAGGGACTCGCCGCCTCAAAACAGAGCCTATCCAGATGGATAGTGGATGCCATAGCGCTGGCTTACACTTCCAAGGGCCTGCGGTGCCCATTGGGTGTCAAAGCGCACTCAACAAGAGGCGTGGCCTCGTCGTGGGCATGGTATAGCGGGGTCTCCCTGCAGGATATCTGTACGGCTGCGGGCTGGGCCTCGCCGTCGACATTTATCAAGTACTATAACCTGGAGGTGCCCGCCTTACAAGCTAAGCTTTTGGCGGTCTGAACTTCGGGCTTATCGGCCGCCAATGCGGCTATGTTGCCCTTACGGGTCGGTACCCCTACGGGACTTTTATGAAGGAGTGATGCTTCTAGCCTCTCCTCCTCTACTCTATGTGAGTTATGGTGATTATGCACTAGATGTGCCCCGGGCTTGGCCCCGGGACTCTGGTGTTGGATCCCTGTCCGCACGGCGTTTTGTATGGGGTCCCCATAGCGTAAGATATTACGCAGTACGAGAGATACTCTCGTAAGAGAACGTACTCGGTTACTAACGTAACCTCGGTTCTCTCTAGAGAGGGAACGAGTACTGCGTATCTTGCCGTGCTTGAACTATGCTCTGGTTCGCTTCGGTGTACAAAATCAGAGAAATACAGCTATCGAGGGGTATTTACAGGGCGAGACCACGCCTATACTGGCGGGACATGACGTAATGAGCGCGAAGCGTCTTCATTCGTCATTACGTCACGCAGTGCCTTCACTCGATAGGCTGCAGCTTTTTCAGCGAGGCAGCCAATGGGCGCGCGAGCTGTTTCGCCCTTGTCTGCTTGCTGCTGCAAAAGCGTTTTGCATGATTAAAAAAATTAAGGATAATTTTTGGCTTCAATATCTCGAGGAAAGAGTGTTTCCCCATAGCGTAAGATATTACGCAGTACTCGTTCCCTCTCTAGAGAGAACCGAGGTTACGTTAGTAACCGAGTACGTTTTAAAAACGCTACAGTGTTTTTTGTAGTAAAACAATGGTTTAGTTTCGTAAGGGTAGCCTACACCTAAACATGAACATAATACTAATGCAGACAAAGTTGTCATTTGACTTTACTGCCTGCACATTTTCTTTATAAAAACAACAGTGCTGCCAAAATCATACTCCCCTATGTAAAATATTAATTATTGAACCTGAACACTTGTGCTTTTTTGCAGGTAGTCTTTGGGATGAGATGTGTCTCCAGAATGAGTTGTTTGGGTCTCTGACCCAGCTAAAGTTATATCAGTGTGGGGGGGGGGGGGGATTCGGCAGTGCTGCCAAAATCATACTCCCCTATGTAAAATAGTTATTATTGAATTTAAATTGTTACATTTTTCTTTATTTTCTTTTTTTTTTTGCTAACCTAAAATAAATAGGACAAATGCCAGACAACTTAAGGCACATTACACTTATCACACTTATCCAACTCCAATTAACTCCAAAAAAAGGAATGAAGTGAGACCTCAGTATCAGACTGCGTACCACCGAACCCCATATACTCTCATTTTGAGGTTCAGGCCAGAGCAACTATAAAACTCACAAGATCATACAGTGTGGCATGTGATTGACAGGTCATGCATGAGCATTGACACCTCTGACTCCATCTCCACTGCAGCACAACTTATCAGTCGATGATGTTGCCATCACCAGACTACTCATGCGACTGCATGGAACTTGACTATTGACTAACCAAACCTCTTTTTAGTGTATATTGTGTATGTTCATGTTAACTGCCTATGATTTTGCATATCAGTTTTTCAGATTTCTTTTTACAAATTGTTATTCAGTTGTTTAAATTAGACATCAGATATTTTACACCCTTTACATATCAGATAACATTCTACCATACATAGTTCACTTGTATTTCCAGTACTTTAAATACTCAATATTTACCATCCTTCAGCATTGAATTACTCTTTAGCAGTTTCATTGTATTGTATTTGTATTAGTAGTATCTTTTGTTAATAAAATATTTTTCTTTCTACAACTGTCTTTTGTGTTTGTTAAACATAAAGTTACCAGAACCAAGGAATTTCCTCCCACTAATTGAAATTATTTTTCTTATTGTATAATTATTTTGAATAATTTTAAATTTGTTAAAGTTATTTCCTGTTGTCTTGACGTAAACCCACCCACCCATCCCCCCATCTTGCAGACGTTTCTTGACGTTGAATTTGTTTGGTGATTGACATGGATCCTGACATATACCGTAAAATATTAAATTATAAAACAAATGGTTCATACCCTGATGGGTATTCCAAAACGGAGAAATCAAATTTTAGAAAAAAGGCCAACACTTTTGACCTCCAAGGTAAGAGCCATACAGATTTTCATATTTACATTTTTTAAAACCATTTTATCAGTTCTCTTTGTAAAAATGGTTTGATCTAACATTTTTTATCTCATACAGAATATACTACTTTATAGTTGCGTGCAACGTGTGTTATTCAACGTGAGGACATGCATGATTAAACAATGCACACGTTAAAAAATTATGAACGTTGCAAAGTTGAATCGCCATCAATAAAAATTAGCTGATACGTTGTATCTAATTTTTTTATATATATATTAGCATAAATAGTCAAATAGGCGCTAGAAATTTTGAGGTAATCACACACTCTTTTGTAATTTACTATTTATGCCATTTATATTCGCTAGCCGTATAAATTAGTCGAGTTTTTAGATGCATACCTTTATGCCACTAGGTTTCACTATACAGTACTGCATGCATATTAAAGCTGACACACATTCAATCACAAAAATTAACCATGGTTTTACAGTAAAAAAAACAGTTACTATATTAAAACTATGGTTATTGTAGTAAAACCGTGGTTTTGTCAATAGTAATCAACACACACACACACACACACATTTTTACTACAGTTTTACTTCACTGAAACAATGGTCAATTTTCTTACGAAATAGTACAGGGGTTTCCAACCTACTCCAAAACACACCTGCCATGATGCTATGTAGCCTATGGGTCACATCTTTAATGCTGTGGGCCTAATTTTCTGCCAGAGGTCCTGGACATTTTGTTCAGATACACATTCATGGATTCGATCAAATACCAACAGATAAAAAATCAAAACCTGACAACCTGTGCTAGAAATCTTATAACGGGCCATGTTTGGATCTTCCAACTGGATAGTGATCCAACAACAAACATCAAAATAAAAAAAATTAATAGGTTACTGAGCACAAAGCCAAGCATCTGCGATGGCCATCCCAGTCCCTGACCTGAACACAGAGAATGAGTGGGCTGAACTGAAGAGAAGTACCACCAACATGGATCTGGGAATCCGAAGAATCTGGAGAGATTCTGTACGGAGTAATGGGTATCTGATCTCTGGTCAGGTTCTCCAAACTCTTCAGGCATTATAGGAGAAGAGTCAGAGCTGTTCTCTTAGGAAAAGGAGGTTGAAAAAAGTATTTAATAAAAGGGGACAAATACTTTTTCCCAACGTGTTTTAGAGAAAAACATTTATTTCATTATGACCCCTCACCCCCTCAATTATTTAACTTCAAAGAAAGGTTAGATTTGTGCTACTTTTTTTTGGGTAAAATATCAAAAGGATTAACAATGAAGATTTAATTTTTACAGCCATCTTTGATCTTTTTATTTGGGGGGGGGGGGGGATTTGTCAGATTTCTTTTTACATTTTTTTTTGATAGGACAAACATTCTCCATAACATAGCCTAACAGGGTGGAACTTTAAGGGTGGGACAAGCAGGATAACATTTCAAAAACTAAAAAAAAAGTTAGGAGTGAGAGTTGAAGCTTACTTCAGTTTGTACAGTTGAATTCCAGCGGGTAAAAGAAATTAAGTCACTTCTTGAAAATGATCTCAATGAAATTGCAGTCGGATTTGGAAGGTGAAAAAGTACATACTAACAGGGTGGAAGATGACTTCAGGGTAATCTTCACAGTAATTGAAGAAAATTTTAAGGAAAAGACCTATATTTTCACATGATTTATATGTATGATTAGAGGCAATCGAGCCTAGTCTATAACATCATAAAAAAATATTTTGTTGTTTTTGTCATTTCATGGTTTATATTTCTTGCAAAGTTGATTACTGTGCACTGAGGACATGATATCATTGAATGCATACATCAATTAAAATTGTGTAAAATACAAAATAGTATTTTTAATGTCTATTATCTCTGTTTAAATGGTAAAGAAAAATTCAATCTACATGTAACCGGGTCAAAAGTCACTAAAGTTAGTTACTGAACTGTTTAACAGAGTCATGTTTAAGTGAACTGCGTATGTGAAGTGTTTTGAGAAGGGTATTCCTGAACAACCGGAGGCTGCAGTTTCAGGACCCCAGTTTTAGGACCGCAGTTTCAGGACCCTAGTTTTCTTTTACAGTGCCACCTACCGAACTGGATCACCAAAAACACTCATTTAACCCCTTTCGTAGCAAAGATCACAGACGGCCCCAGATTATTGTTCAATATTCATTATTCGTTAAAACATCACACTCTTACTTATTTGATCTAGACAAACTGAGCATCATTAGAAATATTTAAAACTCCAGCTTCGATAGACCACTGTTTATGATAAAACTGGTTTGCAGTGACATTAATTTCTTAATTTATGACAGGAGTGCAAAATTATTAATCTGTAACGTTCGTTATTTTGAATAGAAATCATCACTCATAAAGCAGTCATTTACGTTTTCTCTCGCGTTTATTTGTGTTCACATACATACGGCATCCGCCAGGGCTCTTAGTCCAATGGTGCACATATTTGGAGAAATAATGATTTTCATGTTCCACTAAATTATGCGATCTGAAGCTCAAACAGCGAGATCTGTCTATGGATCTATCTCTCCTCTTCCTGATTTGTGTCAGTTCTCTGCGCTCTCTTATTCGCTATAGAGCTGTCAATCATCTCACGTGATTTAACGTGACAATAATCCTGCCCTTCTGCATGACGCGCTGCTGTGTACACTTCCTCATTCTGACCTCCGTGATAACAAAGCTAAGACACATCTCTTCACCTGAAACAAGAAGCTAATAAATGCACGATTTCGAGTATATGTGGTTTGTGTGCTATTTTTGATATTTTCATATGAATAAAGAATGTTTACAGTATTGCTAAACAAGGTGTAGCCATTAGCTGCATATAAAATGCTATATATAACATATTTCAACATCTTTTTTTTTACTTAAAACCATTTTAAACCGCGACCGGAATATGATACAAATACTCGATGGTGGTTTAAAGTGAGCTTTAAGTAAAAGTGTAATATTAATATTTTAAATTGTGTCATGTAGCTTGATGCTACTTGCTGTAATCCACCTGCTGTAGGAGCTTTTCTATTCCATAATCTTCTTCGTTAATATATATATATATATATATATATATATATATTTTTTTTTTTTTTTTAACAAGAGTTAAGATATCATCCAGTTCGGTAGGTGGCGCTGTCACGAAAAACTAGGGTCCTGAAACTGCGGTCCTAAAACTGGGGTCCTGAAACTGCAGCCTCCGGTTGTGCAGGAATATACTAGGAATATACTATAGACTATGTGCACGGGTAGCCTGGGTTTCCCCATACTGCCTTACCGCAGCGCGATTCAATTCACGCTGAAAGGCAGTCTGGATACCATGGCCAGATTTTTCGCCTCATTTAGGGAACCAATCACAGAACGGGGAGGGAGCAGCTAGACGATGACGACATCTACGACACACGGAAACATGTCTGTGGAGTGTCCATATATACCTTCTACCCTCATATTTATCTTGCACAAACGGCAATAATCGCTTAACGTCATTGTTTACAAAAAAGATCTTTCCCATCGTCTTCTTCCTTGTCTAATTTCTGTCGCTCTACATACGTCATCTGGTATAATCGAAACGATTGGCTATGAGCTACGTACAGGCATATTTGATAGACATTCTTAGCACCCAATAAACTGCGACGGGCATTCTGAAACCACGCCTCAAATACGAGAAATTGCGCATGTGGTTCCCAGACCCAATTCTCAACGAGATTGGGTCTGGCGTTAGCCAGGCTAGTGCACGGGAGGAATTACAGGAAATTTGGTCTTTTTTTTTTTTTTGTGCCCATCTCTATTAATTCCTTTATTTATTGACCATACACTTAAAACAAAACAATGTTTTAAATACACATTTAAATGAAACCTTTTCACACATAAGTTTAAAAGTTTTTCAAGGCAACCGTTAGATCGTATCACTATGTGGTTTCCATGGTGACCGTCATTACTTGTCACACTAGAGCCGCAATAGCGATCTGTTTTTATTAAATTTTTCCTTTTTTGTTAAAAATTTCACAAATTTGTTAGCTACAGCAGGACATATCTGATATTCCGATTGTCAAATATGTGTGAGTGGATGTATTTTGTTGTTAAAACACCTTTATAACGATCGTGTTAGTTGAGCTATGCCCCATGGGCACCGCCATGCAAGTTTGTGCTGCAATTCAGAGAATGAGATCTGTTGGATTTACAACACGTGAATTCATCCACTTCTCCCAAAATACATGAAAGTAAGTTGCCGGTGAACTGGGAGAATAGAGTAAGCTTGAAAGTTACATACAAGTGTATCTGATATGAATAATACGTGTTGTCTAAGTTAATTATAATGGAAATGATTATTATTGATGCTTCCATAGACATAAGTGTCTATTTTACGAATTCTAAATGTATTGATTTTTTTAGTACTTCTGTGAATTTAAATGTCTGAAATCTAAAATAAATATAATGTGGTTGAAAACGCTGAATAGTTGTGATGTATGTCAAGCGCTGACCACGTCCGTCTCTGGCTCAGACAAGATGTGTAGCTACTACAAAACAGACTCATTGCAGATATCTAATATATCTAAGATATCTAAGATATCAGAGAATATCATAGGTTCGGCCGGTTGGCGGGTGGATGATTTATTTTTGACAGCAGATTCGGGTGACGTTAGAGCTGATCTGCACATCTCTAGTGCACAAGCCCTAAAGCTCCCTTTAAAGTTCAGGTAACTTACAAGTCAATGCTCAGACTTTTCTTTGTTTAATTTGCACACTGAACATGGGTTGAAGCTCTTAATTTTGAACTTTCAAAATGCACCAGATTAATGAATTTATCTTTAAAATGTACAAAATTTTCTAAAGGGGGATCATGTCATGCAAACACAATTGCATTATTATTTTTATTTACTTTTGAACAAAGTCTTATTTCATGCAAAGTGATAATATAATTGCACTTTCATTTTAACAGGTAAACTTAAAGGGGGGCGATTGGGGACAGGTGGGGCTCGGAACCCTTCCCTACCTCCAAAGTGGGGAATGGCAGAAAAAGTTTGAGAAACACTGATCTAACCAGACCAGCTCAGACTAAACTGGTTCTGTGGGGTTGTGCCGAATCCTGAGATTCTGCCTGCAGACCAGCACACACAGGAGAGGGTCTGAAATCCATCTCACACTCACCAAGCACTCAGGAATTAACCCAACATAAAGACTATAAGGAAAAAAGAGAATGAATAAAATATTGGGAAGAAAAAGCACTAGCAGAGTGAACATGAAAATAACCCAAATATGACGATCTGGTTCTCTGGATGTGTGAGAGTGACGATCAGTACAACATGAAGCTAAACTAGATATTATACATGTGATCACTGATATAATGAACATGAAAAGATGAAACCAAAAATTGTATCTCATCGAAAACAAAAACAATGAAATCTGCCCGATGGTGATACAGAGAAACACGAGTATGTAAAAAGTGATGAAACATTGTGAAGAGAAAACTGAAGCAGTGTACAGCGGATATTTCACTGAGAGAATTCCCTCTAGCACCACCAGCTGGTTCAGGAGGAGACCACAGTCTGTTGTTGAGGACCATAAAGATACATAAACCACAAATGTCCAGTTATTCCAGTAAAACTCATCTAAGACCAGTTTTAACAGTATGTAGGGACTCAAGAAAATCTCAATAAAGTCAGTGAGGAGGAGGAGGATGATGAAGACAGAAATACGGTGTCCACTCTTTCTGTGATGGGTTAGATCTCTGGCAGACCAAGCAAGAGCTGGTAGACCTGCACACACACTGATCGTCATGAAGATGGACCATCTGACCCTTATCTGTAGAGGGAACAGCTCCTGGACAAATAGAAACATTTCCATATTCCACTCTGTCTTTGATCTCTTTGAGATATCCAGCTGAAAATATATAAATAAATAAAAAAGTGAAAAATTAGTATCTGCTTAATAATTGTTGAGCAACTTTCAGAAGTCACAAAGCTCATTCCAGCTAATCATACAACTGAAAATATTCAGACTGAAAATAGTAATGCATTCTACCCTTATGAAACAAAAATATATGAGAATTTACTGCAAAATATAATGCAATATACATTTCCATATATGGGAAACGAGTGCTTACATTTTTCAATAATAATATCTGCAATATATGCATTGACTGTGTATGGCTGTATTTTAATACATATAAAATATGCATAAATGAAGACAAAAAATAGCATTGCATGTAATATTCGCAGTTTTATCCTTCATTGTGTACAAATACTTCACATACATGTTCCCATATAAATGTGAATATGTTCACACACACACACACACACACACACACACACACACACACACACACACACACACACACACACACACACACACACACACACACACACACACACACACACACACACACACACACACACACACGGAATGAGTTACGACAGATTTCTGGTTCCCAGCATGCTTTGCTTCTGACTGTTAAAGGAGAGTAAATGTTAAATGAAGTGTTATCTGATGTGTTTTGCTCAATATTGATATATGGGGAGATCTGTTAGTGTTTAATGTTCTATTAGTTTGGAATTTAACAGGTTTTCTGGTATGTGAGTTTTTGGGGTTGTTGTGCTGAAGAGTCGAGCCTGTGGTTCTGTTGACGATTGGCCGAGCACTATTAAGATTATAATTATTATATCGTTAAAGTAATGTCTGTGTACTCCTCAACACACTGATAGTGTCTTGGCTAAATAATTTAGTACATGCAGGTGGGCTTGTGCTTTTGAAAATATGAAACAATTATTATGTAAATAATAAAAAAATATATAAAAAATATATTAAATTATATATTTCTCTATATATGTGTGTTAATGTCACATGAGTAAATATATCTGCAATATATTACACATGCAGTACCATATCTGATCACATATACATCTATATATTATGAAGTGTATTACTGAATATAAAATTACATACATTATGATATATTGGTAAATATATTGTCACATATTTTTCAATATATGAAAAGCGTGAATATGTATTATTCAATATATTGTAACATATTAACATAATATATTATTCTGTATATTTTCAAATATACTGTTAAATCATTTAATATATTGATCATTCATATAAAGGGAATTATATTTCTTTTCATTAGTGTAGTCTGTATCACATGTCATGTCAGTTCATCTTTAATAACTAAAAATAAAAATAAACAATATCTTACCTATATATATATTCAGGAGATTTCTGCAGCGCTGTGCTCACGGCATAAGAACGTTTCCAGTCTTGCTTGATTTCTTCTCTCATTCTGTGTTTTTGCTCTTTCTTCTTATTTCTACTGCTGGTTTCTGGTTTATCTGCTGGTTTCTGGTTTATCTGCTGGTTTAATCTCAGCTTCACATCTGAGCTCTGACTGTGGTTTCAGTAAGAAGCACGGATAATATCTACTTAAACCATCTTTACTTAAATGTGTTAAAGCTTAAAGTGAAATGATATAGCACCTCTGTAAATGTAGTGTAGATAAATGAACTCATAACCAGCGATTTTCTGTCATTCATTAAGTTTTTTTGAATGAAGTTTTATTATCATACTGGGATTTTGTCCTCTGCATTTAACCCATCCAGGTTAGTGCACACACACATTAGGAGCAGTGAGTAGTACATTACCTACCATTCTAGAGAATCAAACCTGCAACCTTTGGGTTACACGTCTGACTCTCTAGCCATTAGGCCCCCATTAGAGAAAATATCATATTAATATAATAGACACAGACTTATAGCGGAAATAACATTAATTTACATACTTTTGACATATAATTGACGTAAAAAAGGCCTATCACTGAAACCACAGTCATAATTTGTGAGCTGAGAACTGCAACCACACAGAGTTCAACCCAGCAGATAAAACAAGCAGAAACCAGTGGAAGAGCAACACATTCACAGAGTTCAACCCAGCAGATAAAACAAGCAGAAACCAGTGGAAGAGCAACACATTCACAGAGTTCAACCCAGCAGATTAAACAAGCAGAAACCAGTGGAAGAGCAAAACATTCACAGAGTTCAACCCAGCAGATAAAACAAGCAGAAACCAGTGGAAGAGCAACACATTCACAGAGTTCAACCCAGCAGATAAAACAAGCAGACACCAGTGGGAGAGCAACACATTCACAGAGTTCAACCCAGCAGATAAAACAAGCAGAAACCAGTGGAAGAGCAACACATTCACAGAGTTCAACCCAGCAGATAAAACAAGCAGAAACCAGTGGAAGAGTAACACATTCACAGAGTTCAACCCAGCAGATAAAACAAGCAGAAACCAGTGGAAGAGCAACACATTACAGAGTTCAACCCAGCAGATAAAACAAGCAGAAACCAGTGGAAGAGCAACACATTCACAGAGTTCAACCCAGCAGATAAAACAAGCAGAAACCAGTGGAAGAGCAACACATTCACAGAGTTCAACCCAGCAGATAAAACAAGCAGAAACCAGTGGAAGAGTAACACATTCACAGAGTTCAACCCAGCAGATAAAACAAGCAGAAACCAGTGGAAGAGTAACACATTCACAGAGTTCAACCCAGCAGATAAAACAAGCAGACACCAGTGGAAGAGCAACACATTCACAGAGTTCAACCCAGCAGATAAAACAAGCAGAAACCAGTGGAAGAGCAACACATTACAGAGTTCAACCCAGCAGATAAAACAAGCAGAAACCAGTGGAAGAGCAACACATTCACAGAGTTCAACCCAGCAGATAAAACAAGCAGAAACCAGTGGAAGAGCAACACATTCACAGAGTTCAACCCAGCAGATAAAACAAGCAGAAACCAGTGGAAGAGTAACACATTCACAGAGTTCAACCCAGCAGATAAAACAAGCAGAAACCAGTGGAAGAGTAACACATTCACAGAGTTCAACCCAGCAGATAAAACAAGCAGACACCAGTGGAAGAGCAACACATTCACAGAGTTCAACCCAGCAGATAAAACAAGCAGAAACCAGTGGAAGAGCAACACATTACAGAGTTCAACCCAGCAGATAAAACAAGCAGAAACCAGTGGAAGAGCAACACATTCACAGAGTTCAACCCAGCAGATAAAACAAGCAGAAACCAGTGGAAGAGCAACACATTCACAGAGTTCAACCCAGCAGATAAAACAAGCAGAAACCAGTGGAAGAGCAACACATTACAGAGTTCAACCCAGCAGATAAAACAAGCAGAAACCAGTGGAAGAGCAACACATTACAGAGTTCAACCCAGCAGATAAAACAAGCAGAAACCAGTGGAAGAGCAACACATTCACAGAGTTCAACCCAGCAGATAAAACAAGCAGACACCAGTGGAAGAGCAACACATTCACAGAGTTCAACCCAGCAGATAAAACAAGCAGAAACCAGTGGAAGAGCAACATATTCACAGAGTTCAACCCAGCAGATAAAACAAGCAGAAACCAGTGGAAGAGTAACACATTCACAGAGTTCAACCCAGCAGATAAAACAAGCAGAAACCAGTGGAAGAGCAACACATTACAGAGTTCAACCCAGCAGATAAAACAAGCAGAAACCAGTGGAAGAGCAACACATTCACAGAGTTCAACCCAGCAGATAAAACAAGCAGAAACCAGTGGAAGAGCAACATATTCACAGAGTTCAACCCAGCAGATAAAACAAGCAGAAACCAGTGGAAGAGTAACACATTCACAGAGTTCAACCCAGCAGATAAAACAAGCAGAAACCAGTGGAAGAGCAACACATTCACAGAGTTCAACCCAGCAGATAAAACAAGCAGACACCAGTGGAAGAGCAACACATTCACAGAGTTCAACCCAGCAGATAAAACAAGCAGAAACCAGTGGAAGAGCAACACATTCACAGAGTTCAACCCAGCAGATAAAACAAGCAGAAACCAGTGGAAGAGCAACACATTCACAGAGTTCAACCCAGCAGATAAAACAAGCAGAAACCAGTGGAAGAGTAACACATTCACAGAGTTCAACCCAGCAGATAAAACAAGCAGAAACCAGTGGAAGAGTAACACATTCACAGAGTTCAACCCAGCAGATAAAACAAGCAGAAACCAGTGGAAGAGCAACACATTCACAGAGTTCAACCCAGCAGATAAAACAAGCAGACACCAGTGGAAGAGCAACACATTCACAGAGTTCAACCCAGCAGATAAAACAAGCAGAAACCAGTAGAAGAGCAAACATTCACAGAGTTCAACCCAGCAGATAAAACAAGCAGAAACCAGTGGAAGAGCAACAATTCACAGAGTTCAACCCAGCAGATAAAACAAGCAAACCAGTGGAAGAGCAACACATTCACAGAGTTCAACCCAGCAGATAAAACAAGCAGACACCAGTGGAAGAGCAACACATTACAGAGTTCAACCCAGCAGATAAAACAAGCAGAACCAGTGGAAGAGCAACACATTCACAGAGTTCAACCCAGCAGATAAAACAAGCAGAAACCAGTGGAAGAGCAACACATTCACAGAGTTCAACCCAGCAGATAAAACAAGCAGAAACCAGTGGAAGAGCAACACATTCACAGAGTTCAACCCAGCAGATAAAACAAGCAGAAACCAGTGGAAGAGCAACACATTCACACAGTTCAACCCAGCAGATAAAACAAGCAGAAACCAGTGGAAGAGCAACACATTCTCACTCTCAAGATGTCAAAAACTGAGACATGGTTAATTCACTAGGCAATTCATAACTAATTTACAATTCAGTTCACTTTCTTCAAATGTATATTTATTATAATTATGCATACAGTTAGTGTTGGCGGAATAGGTAACTTAACACATCTAGTAATCATGCATACATAATTACAATCACAATTTACATGAGTGTCGTAAACAAGCCAAAACACATGAAAGATGATGCAATGAAATGAACTATGCAGTAATGAACAGAATTGATTGGATTACAGATTCCGCTAGGTGGAGCTGGGGATGGAGGGGGGAGTAGATGCAGATTGCAGATAAGCAATAGAGAGGATGACTCAATGGGGATTTAAGGGAAACACTGTGATGAGTGCCACAAATGGATTGGTACACGTCAGGAACTGACTGTCAGCTGGTGCAGCTCGACGGACGTGGCCAGCCTGAACTAACGTGATGCTCAATATTGGCAAATTGGTGGCTAATTCATATAAATTCGTATGATTTCAGATTATATTCTTATGCCGTGTTTATGGTTGTGTTTAGGTGACATTCATGCTTGCTTACACTTTACATGTTTTTTTTTTTTTTTTTACAATTCACATTGTAAAAATTCATAACATACAATTCCTATTTTTCAGTGAGATTGTTTTTTTTCCTAATTGCTTTATCTTACATAATACATCTTTTCTCAAAACTGTAAATTCGGATCTCAGTTTAAACCAGATTTGAAATTCTTATTCTTATTATTGCACATGGCACATGGATAAAGAGTAAGTACATTTGTCTACAGTTTGCACAATAACTAAAAGCACATAACTTGCTGATCAAAACTGATGGACTGATTCTTAGTGAAATTGTCATGCTCATCACATCTTATTAACATTCAGAATTCATGTCACATTCACGTTTTCAATTGGCAAGAATCATCTAAGTTTAAGGAAAAAAATATAGCAGTGTAAAACATATAAAGAGGGAACCTGTCGCATGACACTGAAGGATCTGAAGGCTTTCAATAACAACCTGATTTAATTTAAGTTTCATTTTCTTTATTATTTTAAAGATTATTAGGGCCCAAGCCTTGAAAAGGCGAAGGCCCTATTGTTTTCCTTAGGATTATTTATTATTGGGCCCAAGCCTTGAAAAGGCGAAGGCCCTATTGTTTTCCTAAGGATTGTTCTTTATAATTATTATTTTACTACCTTTTGGGCACTTTTGGGGCCCTTAACCCTCAGAGACCTAAGGGTATTTTTACAATAAATTTTCCGTCTGGTGTTATTAACTAAAAAAGCTTGTAAAACATCAACCCTTTTGTGCACAGACAATTGACACATCTCTTTTTTTTTCAGGACAAATTGAACTTTCAGCATATTTGTGTTACATTGATGTCACCTGAATGTAAAATAAGTTATGGGACCATAAAGACAAATGAAAAAATAAATCGGAAATTGAATCACTCAAATATTTATTGAAATCACACACAAATAAATAAAAGCTAAGCAAATTTCCTCTGGAAAACAGTTTGTTCATGTCTTTGGAGTCCTGGAGCACAGGAATAAACATTATAACTTGTACAGAACCAAAACTATTGATATTTTTCCAAAAGAAGTCCAGGCGCTTTGGGCCTCATGAAATTCACTGGTGCCAAGCCTCAAAACACTTCCTATCAGCAATCACAAAGAGGGCCACATCACAAGCTTTGCATTTATATTTTATTTATTTTATTTATTATTTTATTTATTCTATTCTTTTTATACTTTTATACTACATTTATACTACTATAATACTTTTTTACAGTAAATAAATAAATGGCACTTCAGCTGGGTCTATCCTGGTAATCTAGTTCCTCATCTGTCAAAAAGCTCTGTTCTCCTGAAAATCCATCATTCAGCGCTCGATTTACATCCATTTCTCTGTTCTCTGTGAAACGCGCGTCTCCCTGCGTCTCTCTCTCTCTCCCTCGCTCTCTCCATGCGCTCTCTCCACTTGGCTCGTGCGTAATGACGCACCCAATGTTTACGACGGATCAGCCTGTAATTGGTCAAAAACCATCACGTGATATCCACAATGGCAGCTAGCATCGAGCTAGCGGCAAAAATGACGGAATATTTATAAATTATGGACTTCAAGTGTATCAAAGTTGGATATAAACGTTTGGATTTATTGCTGAAAAACTCCGAAAGTATGCACAAGTTCCAGGCTGGATAGAAAACCTTCTGTAAAGGCTAGAAAGACACCAAAGACACCCCTGTGATGGCTAGCTCGTTAGCTTTCTGCTGGAAAAAACGGTAAGAAAATCTATAAATCTGTCATCGAGTTATATCAAACTTTCTCAGAGGTGATGTGTGGCGTCGTCGACGATGCCGTCGGGCTCAGAGGGTTAACATGCTCGAAAACTCTTGAAACTTTGCATGCGGGTCAGAACCCGCGGCCATCAGGGCCGGGCTGAAGCTGGTACCCGGGCGTGGCAGGGAGGCTCGACAGCGCCCCCTTGAACAGGGTCCGACAATTTGGTCCATATATCCAACACGCTTTACCCGATTTGCTTCAATCTTGATCTGTATAATGTAAACACACGCCAGATGTAGACCTGTTAAAGGATTGTTGATTGTTAAAGGATTGTTGAAACATGACAATCTGGGGCTCAGGTCAGGAAGCAGACAAACTGGCTAAACCGACCGTCTGCTAGCGGCCTCACGTCACCAAGGTCAGATAAATCTCATCACATAGAGACTCTTTCACCTAGATATCATCATATAGAGACTGTGTCTGTTCCCCGAATTTGGAAATCCAAAAAACTGCCAAACCTTTCTAAGGTTAAAAATCTAATTGATGTTCAACAAATAAAAAACAGATATAATACAGATGAGCAAACGATAAAACTTGGGTTGCTGAATATTCGATCCCTTAATTCAAAATCGCTCATAGTTAATGATAAGATTAAAGACTATAACCTGGATGTGCTGTGTTTGACAGAAACCTGGCTAAAACCAAACGATTACATTACTTTAAATGAGTCCACTCCGCAAGATTACTGTTATAAACATGAGCCTCGTCCGAAAGGCAAAGGGGGAGGTGTTGCTGTAATTTATAGTAATATTCTCAAAACCACTAAGAAATCTAGTATTAAATATACTTCTTTTGAAGTGTTGGTGCTTAATGTAAATATATATAGTGTAAACAATAAATCACGTTTGAGAATTCTGCTGGCTACTGTATACAGGCCACCAGGGCACCATAAAGATTTTATCAAAGAATTTGCTGACTTTCTATCAGAATTAGTATTGGCTGCAGATAAAGTCCTAATTGTTGGTGATTTTAATATACATGTAGATAATGAAAAAGATGCATTGGGATTGGCATTTAAAGACATTATAAACTCAATTGGAGTGAGACAACACGTGTCAGGACCTACTCATTGTCGTAATCATACTCTTGATCTAATACTATCACATGGAATAGATGTTGATGCCGTTGAAATTCTGCAGCAGAGCGACGACATCTCCGATCATTATCTAGTCTCGTGTAAATTACATTTAGCCAAGGCTGCAAAGCCGACTCCGTGTTATAAATATGTTAGACTTATCACGTCTGCCACTAAAGATTGCTTTATTAATAATCTTCCTAATCAGTTTCATCATCTCAGCATCCCGGATAGCTTAGAAGAACTTGATATTGCAACAGAAACTTTTAACTCTCTCTTTTCCAGCACTTTAGACACAGTTGCTCCACTGCGCTTAAAGAAGATTAAAGAAAATAGTCCAACGCCGTGGTACAACGAGCACACCCGGGCCCTTAAGAGAGCAGCCAGAAAAATGGAGCGCAACTGGAAGAAAACAAAACTAGAGGTATTTCGGATTTCATGGAAGGAGAGCTCGATTGCTTACAGAGAGGCCTTAAAAGATGCTAGAACTAATTATTTTTCAACCCTATTAGAAGAAAATAAACATAATCCTAGGTATTTATTTGAACAAGTGACTAAACTAACGAAAAAGGAAGCTTCAAGCCCAGAAGTTTATAAGAAACACAGCAGTAATGATTTTATGAACTTCTTCACTTATAAGATTGATAATATAAGGGACAAAATTATAACTATGCAACCGTCTACTACAGTATCGCATCAGGGAGTATATTGTAGTCTCCGTGAGGAACATTTTGATTCATTTGTTGCTATAGGAGAGGAAGAATTTTGCAAAATTGTTAATTCATCTAAATCGACAACTTGTATGCTAGACCCTATACCGACTAAGCTACTGAAAGAGATGCTTCCAGAGGTCATAGATCCTCTTCTAGATATCATTAATTCATCTTTGTCATTAGGATACGTACCAAAAACCTTTAAGTTGGCTATGATTAAACCGCTTGTTAAAAAACCGCAACTTGATCCTACAGAATTAGTCAATTACAGGCCAATCTCGAATCTGCCTTTTCTGTCAAAGATACTAGAAAAAGCAGTATCCTCACAACTGTGTTCCTTTTTAGAAAGAAATAATATCTGCGAGGATTTTCAGTCCGGATTTAGACCGTACCATAGTACTGAGACTGCTCTCATTAAAGTCACAAATGATTTGCTCCTATCATCCGATCGTGGTTGTATCTCGCTTTTAGTGTTACTTGATCTTAGTGCTGCATTTGATACTATCGACCACAACATTCTTTTAAATAGACTAGAAAACTATGTTGGCATTAGCGGAAATGCACTAGCATGGTTTAAATCATACTTATCTGACCGTTTTCAGTTTGTAGCAGTAAGTGAAGAGATGTCTTATCGATCACAAGTTCAGTATGGCGTACCACAAGGCTCAGTACTAGGACCGCTGCTGTTCACTCTGTACATGCTACCATTAGGAGATATAATTAGGAAATATGGAATTAGCTTTCACTGTTATGCTGATGATACTCAGCTGTATATTTCTTCAAAACCTAACGAAACTTACCAATTCACAAAATTAACGGAATGCATAGCTGATATAAAAAATTGGATGACCAGTAATTTCCTATTACTAAATTCTGAAAAAACAGAGATTCTAATCATTGGACAAAAAACTTCCTCACCTAATAACCTAGAATACTGTCTAACACTTGATGGCTGCTCTGTTAAAGTCCCTGTAAAGTCAAAATTAAGTATGTGTTCTGAGTTTGTCACACCACAGAAAAATGTGTTATTAGTCACCCAGCCAAATTTGAATGATAAAAAAAGCCAGCAAGTACATAAAATAAGCTATCAAAATCTTGAAAAAATGAGCAGTAGTCTCTGCTCTCAAACGCTGGGGGTGTGTCCGCTGGCTGCGCTGAAACCACGCCCACTTGCGGGAAAGCTGCCGACCGTCGCCACACTCAACTCTACAGCCGGAATGAACGCTCGCACGGTGGGCACGCACTGCCGATGATGGCACCAGTTGTCGGCGCGACGGGAGAATGAATGCCGAGGCGGGAGTCAGTTCGGCCCCATTCACCAGTAACAGCGGATTATCAGTGAATCGCAGTTGTCTCCGACGAAAGTTTATACAACTATCGTGTAAAATGATCACTTACAGAGGTGGGTTTTGGCGGTCATCCTCAGCTCTCCATCACGGTGTCTCTTCACAAAATTAATCCACTTCTTCTTGATGTAATCGTTTTTCGGAAATTTAAATAAGGACACCGATCCGTTTGTGTGATCCGGTGATCGCATCCAGGTAGTACGCATTTCCGTGACGAAGGCATAGCTAGCTAGCTAGCAATCTGTAGGCTGTTACTAATAATAGTACTGACAGTAACTCGCGATTGAGCGGCCTCAGCGGCTCCAGTGCGTCATCAAGTAGGGGCGTGTCCAGGAGCTCGGGGGCTCCAGTGCGTCATCGAGTCCCCGTTTTAGCCCCGCCCAGAAAATCCGGAAAATAGCAATGGTGAAAAACTGTTTAACGGTCTAACTCCACAATTCAGTACTTCACAGTTCACAGTCTTTGTAATATGTTTTAGCAATACATCTCTAACATTTATAATGTGTTTAGAATTTTTTTTAAATTGCCTTTACAGGGACTTTAAGTCTTCGACGTCAGTTAGGAACCTGGGTGTGCTCTTTGATACCAATCTTTCATTTGAAAGTCACGTGTCTAGTATCTGTAAAACCGCATTTTTCCATCTTAAAAATATATCTAAATTACGTCATATGCTCTCACTGACAAATGCGGAACAATTAGTTCATGCTTTTATGACCTCAAGGCTAGATTATTGTAATGCTCTACTGGGTGGTTGCCCTGCACACTTATTAAACAAACTACAGCTAGTTCAAAACGCAGCCGCTAGAGTTCTTACCAGAACCAGGAAGTATGACCATATTAGCCCGGTTCTGTCAACACTGCATTGGCTGCCTATTAAACATCGTATACATTTTAAAATATTGCTGATTACTTACAAAGCACTAAATGGTTTAGCTCCCCAGTACTTGAGCGAGCTCTTAACGCATTATAGTCCTTCACGTCTATTGCGATCTCAAAATTCTGGCCAGTTGATAATAGCTAGAATATCAAAATCGACTGCTGGCGGTAGATCCTTTTCCTATGTAGCACCAAAACTTTGGAACAATCTTCCTACCATTGTCCGGGAAGCAGATACAGTCTGTCAGTTTAAAACTAGACTAAAAACACATCTCTTTGGCTTAGCATACACATAATACATTATAGATTTCTATAATTCAATGTTAGGCTGCATAGATTAGATCAGCCGGAACCGGGAACACTTCCCATAATTCCTGATGTACTTTGTACATCATAAGAAGGATGGCGTCTACGCTAATATTAGTCTCTCTGTTTATCCCGAGGTTTGCCGCAGACCGCCGGATCCGGGGCATGTCCGGATCTGATGAGGGACCATCACATGGACACGACGACACGCATTATCAGGGCTGTGAAGGCCCATGGACACCTCACCACACTCATCTCCTCACCGGCGGGATGACCCAACCTCCAACCAGATGAACTGGATAATATCGTGAAAGTTCTGATCCCATCTGACTCCTGACATTATGCTGCCTAACTCATAATAATACACTGTTCATTCGTTGGCCAAAGGAGGACTGGCCCCCCGACTGAGCCTGGGTTCTCCCAATGTTTTTTTCTCCATTCTGTCACCTGATGGAGTTTTGGTTCCTTGCCACTGTTGCCTTCGCCTTTTGGCTTGCTTAGTTGGGGACATTTAATTTACAATTGAACAATACTATTACAACATTGTTTTCCTGTTATCTCTGTAAAGCTGCTTTGAAACAATTTGTATTGTAAAAAGCGCTATATAAATAAAGGTGACTTGACTTGACTTGATATCTTAGATGCTGTTGCCGTGACAACGCATCAAACTTTAATATTCTTTTTGGATACTTTTGAGACTCTCAGCGCACTTTTGGGGCCCTTAACGTGCTCAAAAACTCTTGAAACTTTGCACACAGGTCAGAACCCGCGGCCATCAGGGCCGGGCTGAAGCTGGTACCCGGGTGTGGCAGGGGGGCTCGATAGCGCCCCCTGTAACGGGGTTTGAACACTTGGTCCATAAATCCAACATGCTTGCATGTAATAATATGAAACTTGGTACACATATAGATCTCATCGATTCATATATCCTTCATGCTCTTACTTTTTACCCCAGGCCAACAGGAAGTCGTCTATTAAGGGTTGTTTGGAGAGCGCATGCAATGGAATGTGAAATACTCCTCCTAGAGAATTCAAACACAAGGCACGAAACTCGGTCAGCATGAAGTCAAGACACTGAGGATGAAAAATTGCCAGGGGATTTGATATCTCGCACAGTTTGGCCATGGCGAGGAAACGAAATTATGGTGAGAAACGTGAAACAGGAAGTGTGTAATAACTACAGTTCACAGTCTTTGTAATATGTTTTAGCTATACATTTCTAACATTTATAATGTGTTTAGAATTTTTTTTAAAAATTGCCTTTACAGGGACTTTAAGCTTTTTCATGCTTTTTTATGCTTTCGGGCACTTTTGGGGTTCTTAACGTGCTCGAAAACTCTTAAAACTTTGCACACAGGTCAGAACCCACGGCCATCAGGGCCGGGCTGAAGCTGGTACCCGGGCGTGGCAGGGGGGCTCGACAGCGCCCCCTTGAACGGGGTCTGACAATTTGGTCTATATATCCAACACGCTTTACCCGATTTGCTTCAAACTTGTTGTGTAAAATGAAAACACACGCCAGATGTAGACCTGTGAAAGGATTGTTGATATCTTAGAAGCTGTTGCCGTGACAACGCATCAAACTTTAATATTCTTTTTGGATACTTTTGAGACTCTCAGCGCACTTTTGGGGCCCTTAACGTGCTCAAAAACTCTTGAAACTTTGCACACGGGTCAGAACCCGCGGCCATCAGGGCCGGGCTGAAGCTGGTACCTGGGCGTGGCAGGGGGGCTCGACAGCGCCCCCTGGACTGGGGTCCGAAAACTTGGTCCATAAATCAAACACGCTTGCATGTAATATTATGAAACTCGGTACACATATGTATCTCATCGGTTGATATATCCTTTGTACTTTTACTTTTTAGCCCAGCCCAACAGGAAGTCGGCTATTATGGTTTGTTTGGAAGCATATGCCCCTGGAATTCGATATACTCCTCCTAGAGAATTCAACCAATCGCCACGAAACTCGGTCAGCATGAAGTCAAGACATTGAGAATGAAAAATTGCCAGGGGACTTTTGATTTCTCGAACGGTTTGGCCGTGGCGAGGAAACGAATTTATGGCGAATAATGGAAACAGGAAGTGTGTTATAACTTCTGCATACATTAACTGATCTTGATGAAACTTCAGCAGTGTGTTCGGTGTAAGTGTCCGATCACATGGATGTGACTATTGTGAGTCAAAGTTATAGCGCCACCAACTGGCAGCAGGAAGTGTGTCACTTCCTAAAGGCTTTGAAATCACCCTCTTATTTTTACCCAATTTGCTTCAAATTTTATGTGTATAATGTAAACACACAGCAGATGTAGACCTGAGAAAGGATTATTGATATCTTAGATACTGTTGCCGTGGCAACGCATCAAACTTTAATATTCTTGTTTGATGCTTTTGATGCTCTGAGCCAATATGGCAAGCCGTTTTAACATTTAATCATTTTAACCTACTAGTCTCTATTTGCATGCTACTAGTACTTATTTTTTAGATATTAGTATCTATTCCATTAAGTACTTGTACTTATTCATTTGCGACTAGTGCTTATTCTTTAGTACTAGTGGCTATTCTTTAGATACTAGTGCTTATTCTTTAGATATTCTTTTGAATGCGTATTAGTAGCTAATGAATAATTACTGGTATCTATTTAATAGGTACTAGTATGTAATGACTTAGAACTAGTATTTATTGAATAAATACTAGTATCTATTAATAGGTACTAGTATCTAAAATATAATTTTCTCTCTCTCTCTCTCTCTCTCTCTCTCTCTCTGAGACAATATGGCAAGCCGTTTTAACATTTAATCATTTTAACCTACTAGTCTCTATTTTCATGCTACTAGTACTTATTTTTTAGATACTAGTATCTATTCCATTAAGTACTAGTACTTATTCATTAGCGACTCGTGCTTATTCTGTTTAGAATATTCAAAGTGCTTATTCAATTTTTATGCTTATTTATATTTTCAGAGCAGAAAATCTGATTTTTCTGCTTATTCAATATTGCATCTAAAATGTAAGTGACTTGACGTTGTGTGTGTGTGTGTGTGTGTGTGTGTGTGTGTGTGTGGTGTGTGTGTGTGTGTGTGTGTGTGTGTGTGTGTGTGTGAGTGTGAGAGAGAGAGAGAGAGAGAGAGAGAGAGAGAGAGAGAGAGAGAGAGAGAGAGAGAGATTGTGTATGTTACAGTGACAAGAGTTTAACCCTTTTAAAGGATTTGTTCACTTTTAAAAAAACTTTTGCTGATAATTTACTCACCCCCATGTCATCCAAGATGTCCATGTCTTTCTTTCTTAAGTCGAAAAGAAATTAAGGTTTTTGATGAAAACATTCTAGGATTTTTCTCCATATAATGTAATACACTGGTAGCCAAAGGGTTCAAGGTCCAAATGACAGTTTCAGTGCAGCTTCAAATGACTTTAAACGACACCAGACGATGCATAAGGGTCTTATCTTGCGAAACGATCTGTCATTTCTAAAATAAATAAATAAAAAGTAAGTTTATGCCTTGCTCTGTTCCGTGATGCGCGGTCGTGACTCTCCTGTTCGAACTCGTTCAACAAAATGAACAAATCTTTTTTCGAGTCGTTTCGTTCATTCAACAAACAAGCCTTGAAAAGGCGAAGGCCCTATTGTTTTCCTAAGGATTATTCTTTATTATTATTATTGTTTTACTACTTTTTGGGCACTTTTGGGGGCCTTAACGTGCTCAAATACTCTTGAAACTTTGCACACGTCAAAACCCGCGGCCATCAGGGCCGAGCTGAAGCTGGTACCCGGGCGTGGCAGGGGGGCTCGACAGCGCCCCCTGGAACGGTGTTTGAACACTTGTCCATATTTTAAACACGCTTGCATGTAATAATCTGAAACTCGGTACACTTATAGATCTCATCGGGCCGAACAACTTTCGCACTCTAAGTTTTACGTCAGCCCAACAGGAAGTCGGTAATTATGGGTTGTTTGGAAAGTCATTTTCTATATTTTTCTTACGACTATTTGGGCATTTTGGGGCCCTTAACGTGCTCAAAAAATCTTGAAACTTTGCACACGGGTCAGAACCTGCGGCCATCAGGGTTGGGCTGAAGCTGGTACCTGGGCGCGGCAGGGGGGCTCGACAGCGCCCCCCTGGAACGGGGTCCGAAAATTTGGTCCATAAATCAAACACGCTTGCATGTAATAATATGAAACTCGGTACACATATAGATCTCATCGGTTCATATATCCTTCGTACTTTTACTTTTTACCCCAGCCCAACAGGAAGTCAGCTATTATGGTTTGTTTGGAAACGCATAACCCTGGAATTCGATATACTCCTCCTAGAGAATTCAACCAATCGCCACGAAACTCGGTCAGCATGAAGTCAAGACATTGAGGATGAAAAATTACCAGGGGATTTTTGATATCTCGAACGGTTTGGCCGTGGCGAGAAACAAATTTATGGCGAATGTCGGAAAACTTGGTCCATAAATCAAACACGCTTGCATATAATAATATGAAACTCAGTACACATATAGATCTCATCAGTTCATATATTCTTCGTGCTCTTACTTTTTACCCCAGCCCAACAGGAAGTCGTCTATTTAGGGTTGTTTGGAAAACGCATGCAATGGAATTTGAAATACTCCTCCTAGAGCATTCAAACACACGGCACGAAAATCGGTCAGCGTGAAGTCAAGACACTGAGGAGGAAAAATTGCCAGGGGATTTTTGATATCCCAAACGGTTTGGCCGTGGCGAGGAAATGAAATTATGGCGAGAAAAGTGAAACAGGAAGTGTGTTATAACTTCTGCATACATTAACTGATCTTGATGAAACTTCAGCAGTGTGTTCGTTGTAGGAGCCCGATCACATGGATGTGACTATTGTGAGTCAAAGTTATAGCGCCACCAATTGCAGCAGGAAGTATGTCACTTCCAAAATACTTTGAAATCACCCTCTTATTTTTACCCGATTTGCTTCAAACTTTATGTGTATAATGTAAACACACGGCAGATGTAAACCTGTGAAAGGATTATTGATATCTTAGATACTGTTGCCGTGACAACGCATCAAACTTTAATATTCTTTTAGGATGCTTTTGAGACTCTCAGCGCACTTTTGGGGCCCTTAATGTGCTCAAAAACTCTTGAAACTTTGCACACGGCGTCAGAACCTGGGGCCATCAGGGCTGGGCTGAAGCTGATACCCGGGCGTGGCAGGGGGCTCGACAGCGCCCTCTGGAACAGGGTCCAAAACTTGGTCCATAAATCAAACATGCTTGCATGTAATAATATAAAACTCGGTACACATATAGATCTCATCGATTCATATATCCTTTGTACTTTTACTTTTTACCCCAGCCCAACAGGAAGTCGGCTATTATGGTTTGTTTGGAAGCGTATGCCCCTGGAATTCGATATACTCCTCCTAGAGAATTCAACCAATCGCCACGAAACTCGGTCAGCATGAAGTCAAGACATTGAGGATGAAAAATTGCCAGGGGATTTTTGATATCTCGAACGGTTTAGCCGTGGCGAGGAAACGAATTTATGGCGAATAATGGAAACAGGAAGTGTGTTATAACTTCTGCATACATTAACTGATCTTGATGAAACTTCAGCAGTGTGTTCGCTGTAAGAGTCCGATCACATGGATGTGACTATTGTAAGTCAAAGTTATAGCGCCACCAACTGGCAGCAGGAAGTGTGTCACTTTCAAAATGCTTTGAAATCACCCTCTTATTTTTACCCAATTTGCTTCAAACTTTATGTGTATAATGTAAACACACAGCAGATGTAGACCTGAGAAAGGATTATTGATATCTTAGATACTGTTGCCGTGACAACGCATCAAACTTTAATATTCTTTTTGGATGCTTTTGAGACTCATAATGCACTTTTGGGGCCCTTAACGTGCTCAAAAACTCTTGAAACTTTGCACACGGGTCAGAACCTGGGGCCATCAGGGCTGGACTGAAGCTGGTACCTGGGCGTGGCAGGGGGGCTCGACAGCGTCCCCTGGAACGGGGTCCGAAAACTTGGTCCATAAATCAAAATCAAAATCAAAGTAAATCAAATATCTACATTTTTTCTCACTCCTCTTAAGTGGTTTATTTTATTCCCACCAAACTTTTTCAACATGATGAAAATACATTAAAGATGCTAAATTCTGAACGGATATTGAATATCTCAAATGGTTTTGATATGGTGAGGTATTAAAGTAATTTCAAAAAGAATCAGGAAACGTCTCATATCTTTCTAAAATGTAATTATACACCATTTAGTTTTATATAAAATTATACAAATATTAGAACTAAACCCATTTTAAACTTTTCTTCAATTCAAGAAGTATGAAAAAGTTTAAAACAGGCTATTTAGTGCTATCTGGTCAAACAAAAAATCATTAATATGGCTATACTGCCCTCTTGTATCCAAAATGATATCAACATAGTACATAAAATATGCATAAAATATGCAAATATTGCTTGAATTTATTTTACAAAAACATGTGCTATATTTCAGATCAATATATTTGTTTTCCTTAAAATTATTCTCATCTGAATTACAAATAATTTATTTCTGTATAAAATAATACTATATGACTAAAAACGCATTTGATGTTTCTTTTTTAATCAATAACTTAAAAATAAACAGATTTGTGCTCTGTTTGAGGTCAAGAAATTAAAACCAATGCAATATGATGAATGTTTAAAAGATGGCACCGACAGACTGTTGTAAACAGGTTGGATAAATATTTCTTGCTTTTAAACATGTGTGTGTGTGTGTGTGTGTGTGTGTGTGTGTGTGTGTGTGTTGTGTGTGTGTGTGTGTGTGTGTGTGTGTGTGTGTGTGTGTGTGTGTGATGTGAGTAGGAGTGGAGAGAGAGAGAGAGAGAGAGAGAGAGAGAGAGAGAGAGAGAGAGAGAGAGAGAGAGAGAATTGTGTCTGTTACAATGACAAGAGTTTAACCCTTTAAGGCCTTGTCTTTTTGGATATATATCTTTTTTTATAAAAAGAAAATGTGCATACAACCCATATATTTTAAATGCATTGTTTGCTTTAAATTAAATTAAGAAAATTCGTTTTCCTTCATTTTAAATCAACACTAACTTTATTCTCATCTGAATTATAAATAACTTATTTCTGTATAAAATAAAAAATCCAGAATAATCGAGACCAACCAGAGCACACTATTTCTACAACATCATCAGTGCTGAACGGAACTACCAGAGCCGTTCGGCAGATAGCGAGCAGATATTTTGTGTCACATCGTGCACAATAACCCTAAAGGCACCAGGGTTGCGGTGCCACCGGCTTGGGCCCGTAATCGCTGCTCACAGCTATATTTTTCTTTGTTTTTAACCCTCTGGGGACCAAGGTGTTTTTGGGGCCCTTGTGATGTTTTGACATGCACTGACATTTGTGCTTTTTCAGTTATTTATAAACATGTTAATGGCAAAGGTATAAATTCACTCTATATAGCACAAACAGGGCTACCATAATATGTGAGCAAAATGTATGTACATGTTTGTATTTTTGAGAGAATATTGTTTATGCATGGTTATTGAAAAAAAAATAAAAATGAAAGTTTCTGAAATAAGGCCACAAAACACATACTAAATATGTGTCCACAAGACTTTTGACTAATGGAAGTTGTCGCCTAGAGTTTTTGCTTCAAAATGATCTGAAAATGCCTTATCATTCACATAACACAATAGATTGATTAAAATTGTGAAAAAAAAAAAAAATTGTTTGCCAAGGCAATATATGAATGACCGTCAACTGCCCAACCCCCTCGTGAATAATTAATTGGTTCACACCGAGACGACAAAAGACAACTGCATAGTAATAGATGCATGTAAGAAGCTAATCAAGAAGAATGAAAAAATAATAATATATATATAATATATAATATATAATGATATGTTTACTAATATATAATTATATTATAATATATATTGTATATATATTATATTATAGATATATACCAATCATGACCAACGAAGTTTGTATGACATCATATGCAAATGTATAATATCAATAATCAAACTAATGACACAACCATGTTTGCGTTCGTCTTATAGCGCAAGCCATACACAGTCAGTGTCGGTTGTAGATCACGAATTCAGCAATGATCAGAATACCAGACAATCAATGAATTACATCAAGCTAAGATTCGTGTAGAACAGGACGAAATCGCATAATCAATTACAACCTACATCCCTAAGACAAACACAAACAAGTCCAGGCCTGCCTCTCTCGCACAGATCCAGACACAGAGATACGCAGAAACCAGCACAGCGAGAACAGCAGAATCCAAGCACAGCATGAGAATGCAGAAATAGCACAGCAGAAAACAGCAGAAATCATAAAAGGCTCAGCCCCTGACCAGAGTCCAGTTAGGCTCCAGCCCTGACAGAGTCAGTTATGGACTCCAGCCCTGACCTAGAGTCCAGTATGGCTCAGCCCCTGGCAGATAGTTACGGCTCAGCTCGTAATCAAAAAGTACAGCCCCTGACAGATCATGACTGTAAACATATACTAAATAGATTGATCTACACTGTATCGATCGATTAACGATTAACGATAAGCAGCTAATTTCCTGGGGTTATGTATTCTCAAAAAGGTAATCAATGTTCTTAACATAAAAACAAAATTTGCTTATAATTCACACGGAATCAAAAAATGCAATGTTTATCGAATCTAGCTCCCAGTCTTGTTGGACAATGCTCCACAACACCTCCGGGCTCCAGGCAGCACAGCGGAGAAGAGCAACGATCCTTAGCGCAGCAGAGGCAGCAACAATCCAGCACTGATCCCAGCAGAGCAGAGAATGGCAGCAATCCCAGCCCGGCGGAGAACAGCAGATATCCAGCCCAGCAGAGAACAGCAGCAATCCCAGCACAACAGAGAACAGCAGCAATCCCAGCCCAGCAGAGAACAGCAGCAATCCCAGCACAGCAGAGAACAGCAGCAATCCCAGCCAAGCAGAGAACGGCAGAAAACCAGCACAGCAGAGAACAGCAGCAATCCCAGCACAGCAGAGAACAGCAGAAATCCAGCACAGCAGAAAACAACAGAAATCCAGCACAGCAGAAAACAGCAGAAATCCAGCACAGCAGAGAACAGCAGCAATCCCAGCACAGCAGAGAACAGCAGACAATCCCAGCACAGCAAGAGAACGGCAGTAATCCAGCACAGCAGAAAACAGCAGAAATCCAGCACAGCAGAAAACAGCAGAAATCCCAGCACAGCAGAGAACGGCAGAAATCCAGCACAGCAGAAAACAGCAGAAATCCAGCACAGCAGAAAACAGCAGAAATCCCAGCACAGCAGAAAACAGCAGAAATCCAGCACAGCAGAAAACAGCAGAAATCCAGCACAGCAGAAAACAGCAGAAATCCCAGCACAGCAGAAAACAGCAGAAATCCAGCACAGCAGAAAACAGCAGAAATCCAGCACAGCAGAAAACAGCAGAAATCCAGCACAGCAGAAAACAGCAGAAATCCCAGCACAGTAGAGAACAGCAGAAATCCAGCACAGCAAAAAACAGCAGAAATCCCAGCACAGCAGAGAACAGCAGCAATCCCAGCACAGCAGAAGAACAGCAGCAATCCCAGCACAGCAGAGAACATCAGCAATCCCAGCACAGCAGAGAACAGCAGAAATCCAGCACAGCAGAAAACAGCAGAAATCCCAGCACAGCAGAAAACAGCAGAAATCCCAGCACAGCAGAGAACAGCAGCAATCCCAGCACAGCAGAAAACAGCAGAAATCCAGCACAGCAGAAAACAGCAGAATCCCAGCACAGCAGAGAACGGCAGAAATCCAGCACAGCAGAAAACAGCAGAAATCCAGCACAGCAGAAAACAGCAGAAATCCCAGCACAGCAGAAAACAGCAGAAATCCAGCACAGCAGAAAACAGCAGAAATCCAGCACAGCAGAAAACGGCAGAAATCCCAGCACAGCAGAGAACGGCAGAAATCCAGCACAGCAGAAAACAGCAGAAATCCAGCACAGCAGAGAACAGCAGAAATCCCAGCACAGCAGAAAACAGCAGAATCCCAGCACAGCAGAGAACGGCAGAAATCCAGCACAGCAGAAAACAGCAGAAATCCAGCACAGCAGAGAACAGCAGAAATCCAGCACAGCAGAAAACAGCAGAAATCCAGCACAGCAGAAAACAGCAGAAATCCAGCACAGCAGAAAACAGCAGAAATCCAGCACAGCAGAGAACAGCAGAAATCCAGCACAGCAGAAAACAGAAGAAATCCAGCACAGCAGAAAACAGCAGAAATCCCAGCACAGCAGAGAACAGCAGAAATCCAGCACAGCAGAAAACAGCAGAAATCCAGCACAGCAGAAAACAGCAGAAATCCAGCACAGCAGAAAACAGCAGAAATCCCAGCACAGCAGAGAACAGCAGAAATCCAGCACAGCAGAAAACAGCAGAAATCCCAGCACAGCAGAGAACAGCAGAAATCCCAGCACAGCAGAGAACGGCAGAAATCCAGCACAGCAGAAAACAGCAGAAATCGTACTCGGTTACTAACGTAACCTCGGTTCTCTCTAGAGAGGGAACGAGTACTGCGTAATATCTTACGCTATGGGGAAAACTCTTTTCCACGAGATATTGAAGCCAAAAATTATCCTTAATTTTTTATTAATGTAAAACGCTTTGCGGCAGCAAGCAGACATAGGCGAGACAGCTCGCGCGCGTATTGGCTGCCCTGCGGCAACAGCAGCAGCCTATCGAGAGTGGCTCTGCGTGACGTCACGACGAATGGGGGCCTTTCGCGCCCATATAGTCACGTCCCGCCAGAAAGGGCGTGGTCTCGCCCTATAACCAGGCTCGATAGCTGCTCTTACGTTGGTTTTCATCGCCGAAGCGAACCAGAGCGTATTCCAAGCACGGCAAGATACGCAGTACTCGTTCCCTCTCTAGAGAGAACCGAGGTTACGTTAGTAACCGAGTACGTTCTCTTACGAGAGTATCTCTCGTACTGCGTAATATCTTACGCTATGGGGAACACAATGCAACACGCCGTGCTGGTAGGGATCCAACACCAAAGTCCCAGGGGCCGAAGCCCGGGGCGCATATAGTGCATAATCACCATAAACTCACAGAGAGTGAGGGAAGAGAGGCTAGAAGCATCATTCCCTGTAAATAGCATCCGAAAGGAGCTAATCATGTGACAAATAGACCATACCGTCAGGGTGAACATTCAGCCTGAACTGGGTGGCCACAAGTGTGTCAACATTTTAATGAGCTGCTGTACCGGTCAGTGAGCAATATGCAGGTCAAACTCAGTATCCGAGCCGCACAGCGGGCAGATAGCACTGAATTTTATACCGCCAAAAGCTTAGCTTGTAAGGCGGGAACCTCCAGGTTATAGTATTTTATAAATGTAGACGGCGAGGCCCAGCCCGCGGCCATACAAATATCTTGCAGGGTAACCCCGCTAGACCATGCCCACGAGGAGGCCATGCCTCTTGTGGAGTGCGCTCTAACACCCAAAGGGCACTGTAGGCCCTTAGAAGTGTAAGCCAGCGCTATGGCACCGACTATCCATCTGGATAGGCTCTGTTTCGAAGCGGCAAGTCCCTTAGCAACGGCCGCCAAACGAAACGAAAAGCTGCTCAGTCTGTCTGAAACCAGACGAGCGGGACACATAAGCCCTTAGTGCCCTGACAGGGCAAAGGAGACTCGCGTCCTTCTCCTCATTGAGAACCGGAAGGGCAGACAGGGAAATCACCTGGGCCCTGAACGGTGTGTTGAGGGATTTTGGCACGTAGCCGTGCTTCGGTTTGAGTATGACCTTTGAGTCATTAGGTCCAAACTCCATGCATGACGCGCTCACTGAAAGCGCTTGCAAGTCCCCTACGCACTTCACTGAAGCGAGAGCCATAAGAAACGCTGTCTTGAAAGACAAGTGTTTCATGTCTGACGACTGGATTGGCTCGAATGGGGCACCTTTCATGGCCTCCAAGACCGTGGAAAGGTCCCATGTCAGGACTGAAGGGGGCCTGGGAGGGTTTAGCCTCCGAGCTCCTCTAAGGAAACGCACGACTAAGTCGTTCTTTCCTAGTGACTGGCCAGACACCGGTTTTGCAAACGTTGCTATGGCCGCCACATATACTTTGAGCGTGGAAGGGGACCTGCCCTTATCCAGTAGCTCCTGAAGGAAGGAAAGCACTTCCGTAACCCCGCAGTCTACAGGTGAAAAGCCCTGCGCTTGACACCAAGCAGAGAACACAGACCACTTCGAGGAGTAGAGCCGTCTGGTAGACGGGGCTCTAGCCTGCGCGATCGTGTTTAACACTCCCTCTGGGAGGTCAGCGGGTACCCGTTGATGGCCCATGCGTGCAGGGACCACAAATCCGGGCGAGGATGCCAAATCGAGCCTTCCGCCTGAGAGAGGAGGTCTCTCCTCAACGGTAAAGGCCATGGGGCAGCGCTGGTCAGCTGCATCAGGACAGGGAACCACGACTGGTTTGTCCAGAGCGGAGCTATGAGTAGCACTGGGCATCCCTCCCTCCTGATTCGCTCCAACACCTGAGGCAGGAGTGAGACAGGGGGAAAAGCATATTGGGGGCGGCAGGGCCAAACATGGGCCAGCGCGTCCCGGCCTTTCGAGAAGAATCTCGGGCAGTGAGCGTTTTCTTGGGACGCGAACAGGTCCACCTGCGCTTTGCCAAACGTTTCCCACAGCAGCTGGATAGTCTGCGGGTGCAGAGACCATTCTCCTGCTTGGACGTTGTTTCTGGACAGCCTGTCTGGTCCCACATTTAGGTGACCAGGCACATGCGCCGCTCTCAGCGAGAGCAGGTTGTGCTGAGCCCAGACCAGGAGGCGCTCCGTCAGCCTGTAAAGGTTTCGGGACCTGACGCCGCCCTGGCGATTTATGTACGCCACCACTGACATGTTGTCCGACCGGACCAATACGTGGTGGCCTTTATCTGGGGACAGAAGCGCCGTAGCGCTTTGTCGACTGCTATTAATTCCAAGCAGTTTTTGTGAAGGAGCTTCTCCCGTACTGACCATAGGCCAGCTAGCGATCTGCCCTCAAGCAGCGCTCCCCACCCCGATGTGGAGGCGTCCGTAGACACCACCCTCACACTCGAGGGGATCCCCAGACTCACACCTGACTGATACCAGTCGGTTACTTTCCATGGTTTCAGAGCCGAAATGCACTGAAGGTCGACCCTGAGGCGAAATAGACCTGCGGTCCACGCCCTGGGGGGAACTCGTGCTTTTAGCCATAGCTGCAGTGGGCGCATGCGGAGCAGGCCCAACTGGAGTACGGAGGCTGCTGAGGCCATCAGACCCAGCATTTTCTGAAACCTTCTAAGCGGGACTATAGAACCGTGGCGGAAGGATTCGCGACGTGCTGAATATTCAATCCGCGCTCCGGTGACAGGCGTGCTGTCATGGATAGCGAGTCCAACACTGTTCCCAGAAAGGAAATTCTCCGACTGGGGAGCAGTGAGCTTTTCGCACAATTGACTGTAAGGCCCAGCTCCTCGAGGTGCTCGAGTAATGCGGCCCTGTGTTCTATGAGCTCCGTTCGTGAACGAGCTAGAATCAGCCAATCGTCCAAGTAGTTCAAAACTCGCATGCCCCGAAGTCTCAGGGGGGCGAGTGCCGCGTCCATGCACTTCGTGAACGTACGGGGTGCTAGGGACAGGCCGAACGGCAGGACTGTGTATTGATATGCCTGGCCCTCGAAGGCGAATCTCAAGAATCGCCTGTGATGGGACGCTATTTGTATTTGAAAATAGGCGTCTTTAAGATCTATTGACATGAACCAGTCTCCTTGGCGCACTTGCGCGAGGATTTTCCTGGCCGTAAGCATTCTGAACTGGCGCTTCACGAGCGTTCCGTTCAGCAGTCGCAGATCTAGAATGGGTCTGAGCCCACCATCTTTTTTCGGTACCAGAAAATATCTGCTGTATAAGCCCCCTTCGCTCTGAGCCTGAATAAAGGTTCTATAGCCCCTTTTCCTCAGTAGTTTCGCTATCTCGGCTCGAAGTAGATGAGATACTTCGCTTTTCACCGTAGTTTCGACCGCGCCGTGTAACGGCGAGGGTGTTGAGCGAATTGTAGCGAATAGCCTCTCGTTATAGTGTTCAACACCCATTCTGATACCCCGGGAAGCCTTGACCACGCATCTGCGTGAATAGCTAAGGGTAGAATGAAATCTGGGCTCTGGCCGCGGCAGAACGGCGGCTCGAGAGCCCCTGTGTCCTGGGAACACAACACCTTGTTTACAGCGTTCGAGGCGGGGGGGGGGGGGGGGGCGCGCTGATCACAGCGGGCAGCCTGGCCGCGCTCAGCTTCTCTATGGCGGGACGCGCAGAGAAAGCGAGCGGGGCGAATCCCGTGGGATTCGGCGTGTGTTAGAGAATGTGGGCACATTTACTACACTGAGAATACTGTCAGCTCGCGCCGACTGAATCAATGCTGTGTTTACAGCGTGCGAGGCGCGCGCTGATCACAGCTGGCAGCCTGGCCGCGCTCAGCTTCTCTGTGACAGGTTGTGCAGAGGAAGCGAGCGGGGGTGAATCCCGTGGGATTCGGCGTGTGTGCCAGAATGTGGGCGCGAGACTGCGGGCACATTAACTGTACTGAGAACACTGTCAGCTCGCGCTGACTGAATCAACGCTGCTGTGTTTACAGCGTGCAAGGCGCGCGCTGATTACAGCGGGCAGCCTGGCCGCGCTCAGCTTCTCTATGACGGGTTGCGCAGAGGAAGCGAGCGGGGGTGAATCTCGTGGGATTCGGCGTGTCAGTGAGAGGATGCGGGCGCGGGACAGCGGGCACATTTACTGCACTGAGAACACTTTCGGCCGGAGCCGACTGAATGTGTGTTGGTTTCGTTTTTACAGAAACCAAGGGACACGCAGTGTGTAGTGTAAGCGGGCATTGTATGGGCGCGTTCACTACATAGTCTGCACAATCGACCTGAGTCGATTTTATGTGTGCTAGCCCTGCACCGTGGCGGGCTGTGTCTGGGTGTGGGATTGGGCACTGGGGCGTGGGCATTCTTACAACACTCATAACACCATCGGCTGTAGCCGGAACACCAGAAAATACACTCTTTATTGGATTTATCTGGGTAGCCATAGAAACGGCTTTTGTGCGCAGGCAAGCGGGCTGAGACACCGGCTGCTTCGCTGCGAAATACACTGGGACAGTCACAAAGCATGGGCCGATCGAGGCCGATGCTTTCCACGGCCTGGGTGAGCAGACGCATCAGCTCAACCTCAATGCCGGCTCTCTTCCCAGAGGGTTGGCGGGAAATGTTAGCGGAGGGGAGGTCCACGGAGCTCGCCCGATCCTCGCTATCCGAAGCCAAAAGAGAACCTGCCTCAGTGTTGTCGTCCAACTCGACGGCGTATGCGGCGGCATACGGCGGCCGCTGTCCGTCCGTGGGCGACTCGAGCGAAGCCGGCGAAGCTGGCGGGCGAACCGGCGAGCTCTGGCGGGCTGGAGATAGCTCGGGCGCGCGCTGGGTGCGGCGCTTCTTGCGGCGCGGCATCACGGCGGGCTGGGATGCGGGCTCGGAGAACAAAGCTAGGCGAGTCCGCAGAGTCACCATAGGCAAGCGTTCACAATGATGGCATCCGCCGTCAGCGAGCGCGATGGCCGCGTGATCCTCACCCAGGCAGGACACGCAGATGACATGGCGGTCCTCATCGCTGAGTGGGGCTCGAACCACAGGAAGGCATCTTTAAAAAGACGCCGCTCTTTTAGAGGGGTGGGAAAAAAGGCAGATAATGCAATCACACACACTCTAAGCAGAGGAAAGGATATGTACGCCGGAAAGCGCAGCAGGTACGGCGGCTGAAGGCGGCGAGGCCAGCGACTCCAGACTCGATGGCACGTCCCGCTGAAAGGCTACAGGTCGACGGCGCGGCTTCTCACTCTGGATCCAGCGATGCGGGAGGCTTCGCTGAAGAGATGAAAATCAACGTAAGAGCAGCTATCGAGCCTATTTCTAGGGCGAGACCACGCCCTTTCTGGCGGGACGTGACGATATGGGCGCGAAAGGCCCCCATTCGTCGTGACGTCACGCAGAGCCTCTCTCGATAGGCTGCTGCTGTTGCCGCAGGGCAGCCAATAGGCGCGCGAGCTGTCTCGCCTATGTCTGCTTGCTGCCGCAAAGCGTTTTACATTAATAAAAAATTAAGGATAATTTTTGGCTTCAATATCTCGTGGAAAAGAGTTTTCCCCGTAGCGTAAGATATTACGCAGTACGAGAGATACTCTCGTAAGAGAACGGCAGAAATCCAGCACAGCAGAGAACAGCAGAAATCCAGCACAGCAGAGAAC
Organism: Chrosomus eos; assembly: GCA_036326025.1. NCBI lineage: Eukaryota > Metazoa > Chordata > Actinopteri > Cypriniformes > Leuciscidae > Chrosomus > Chrosomus eos. The sequence goes on along the minus strand of CM070835.1, from coordinate 39,404,980 downwards.
AGCAGAAATCCCAGCACAGCAGAAAACAGCAGAAATCCAGCACAGCAGAAAACAGCAGAAATCCAGCACAGCAGAGAACAGCAGAAATCCAGCACAGCAGAGAACAGCAGAAATCCAGCACAGCAGAAAACAGCAGAAATCCAGCACAGCAGAAAACAGCAGAAATCCAGCACAGCAGAAAACAGCAGAAATCCAGCACAGCAGAAAACAGCAGAAATCCCAGCACAGCAGAGAACAGCAGAAATCCAGCACAGCAGAAAACAGCAGAAATCCAGCACAGCAGAAAACAGCAGAAATCCAGCACAGCAGAGAACAGCAGAAATCCCAGCACAGCAGAGAACAGCAGAAATCCAGCACAGCAGAAAACAGCAGAAATCCAGCACAGCAGAAAACAGCAGCAATCCCAGCACAGCAGAAAACAGCAGAAATCCAGCACAGCAGAAAACAGCAGAAATCCCAGCACAGCAGAGAACGGCAGAAATCCAGCACAGCAGAAAACAGCAGAAATCCAGCACAGCAGAGAACAGCAGAAATCCAGCACAGCAGAGAACAGCAGAAATCCAGCACAGCAGAAAACAGCAGCAATCCAGCACAGCAGAGAACAGCAGAAATCCAGCACAGCAGAAAACAGCAGAAATCCAGCACAGCAGAAAACAGCAGAAATCCAGCACAGCAGAAAACAGCAGCAATCCAGCACAGCAGAGAACAGCAGAAATCCAGCACAGCAGAAAACAGCAGCAATCCAGCACAGCAGAGAACAGCAGAAATCCAGCACAGCAGAAAACAGCAGAAATCCAGCACAGCAGAAAACAGCAGCAATCCAGCACAGCAGAGAACAGCAGAAACCCAGCACAGCAGAAAACAGCAGCAATCCAGCACAGCAGAGAACAGCAGAAATCCAGCACAGCAGAAAACAGCAGCAATCCAGCACAGCAGAGAACGGCAGAATTCCAGCACAGCAGAAAACAGCAGAAATCCAGCACAGCAGAAAACAGCAGAAATCCAGCACAGCAGAGAACGGCAGAATTCCAGCACAGCAGAAAACAGACGAAGAACCAGCAGCCCCCGGATTAACAGCAGGACCGTCACTTCAACAACTTCAGCTTCAATGTGGGCAAACAATGGTCCGTACAACGGTCGGGGCAATGAAAGAAAAAAACACAATCGCGACTACCGTCCAGCAATAAAATGTGGAGAACAGAGCTGCACAACAGGGTTCACGAGTCACAGAGCACACTGTTGTCAGTTCCTTTCGCCTTTTTGAACCATCTGTGATTTGACATGGCAATTACCAACAGCTGTCCATCTACTTATCAGCTGTGATCCGGGCTTCCGAAAAATACAGGGGCTTTACCCCACACTAGGGTGGCCATACGTCCGGATTTTGGCCGGACAGTCCGGATTTTAAGCCCCGTGTCCGGCGTCCGGCGCAGCCTCAAGCCGGACACTCATTTGTCCTCCTTTTTGGAGTCGCGCTGAATTGTTGAAAAAAATTAACCTATAAAAAGCCCGCATAATGATAGCGGCTCTCTGATGCCCGTAAATTAGTTAAAATCTCTTGGAATCTAGAGCCGCGCATGCGAGACAAAACTGTATGTGCTCCAAACCGTGCAGCGCGCGGCAGAGACCGGGAGACCTTGCGTGCCCTCAGCGCACAACCCCCCCCCCCCCCCCCCAAGTCAACAAAACCACTGATCACCAAAATATATGTGTCCTCCTTTTTGGTGTTATGGAAATGGCCACCCTACCCCACACTCTAAATCATGATCAAGTGTCACAAAAATAAAGCGTGCATAATAAAACAAAAATCACAAAAGAACATCAAATCAAAAGAAAAAAGGAAAACAAACAGTGCCAAATACGCACAAAGTCTCTCCATATGACAGTAACAGCTAGCCTGGCTAACGCCAGACCCAATCTCGTTGAGAATTGGGTCTGGGAACCACATGCGCAATTTCTCGTATTTGAGGCGTGGTTTCAGAATGCCCGTCGCAGTTTATTGGGTGCTAAGAATGTCTATCAAATATGCCTGTACGTAGCTCATAGCCAATCGTTTCGATTATACCAGATGACGTATGTAGAGCGACAGAAATTAGACAAGGAAGAAGAGGATGGGAAAGATCTTTTTTGTAAACAATGACGTTAAGTTTTTTATCAAAGAGTAGCTTCGCGTCTTCAGCCATGTTAAATCGATATAAACAAACTGTTTCCGTGTGTCGCATAGATGTCGTCATCGTCTAGCTGCTCCCTCCCCGTTCTGTGATTGGTTCCCTAAATGAGGCGAAAAATCTGGCCATGGTATCCAGACTGCCTTTCAGCGTGAATTGAATCGCGCTGCGGTAAGGCAGTATGGGGAAACCCAGGCTAAGTAACAGCTGGGATATGGTTCAGATAATGGCATTTATGTAGTTTAACAAAAGAAATGATTCACAGAAAATTAAAAAAATACATAAAAAATAATTGTGCACTGGCTCACCTGTTGCATGTGAAACATTAAGCAACATAAAATACATTTTAAATAAAAATATATGTATATGGGTAGGCTTAGTCTACACTATATTAAGCCTACATATAATAATCTATCTGGTGAACTACTTATATGAAAAACTTGAAACATTAGCAGCAGCACTTATAATCCCCTGAGAAAGGTAACAGTAAGATTGCTAGACCTGGAAACTTCAAATATAGAACTGAACACAACATAAATCATCCCTGAGGAAGGTTACAGTACAATTAGAGGGCTTCAACTCTCTCCGTTGAAATCAACGGGGTCGCTGTGTCCATTTCTTTTACTGTCTATGGTTTCACGTCTTAGAATGGGTCACACTGGTTTAAATGCAACACTGTATAAAATAGGAAAACACCCCACTGGATTATGCACTTATTGTAAAGTACAAGAGACAGCGAAACATATATTGTTAGACTGCAAAAAATATGATGAAGATAGAATAGAATTAAAGGCACAAATGAGCGAACAAAGCTTTACACTTGAGTGTTTATTGGGGAAAACATCTGGGAAAATACATAAGCTGTTAATTTTGTTTTTAAAAAACACTGGGTTAAGCAAAAGAATTTAATAGGAGTTTCTTTATCTCTTTTTGATGCCAGTGTAATGCCTCACACTCCAGTCTAGTAGGTGGCGGTAATGCACCTTTGAGATGAGTTGCCAACCGCCATTAAAACCTGAAAGAAGAAGAAGAAGGAGAAGGAGAAAGAGGGTATAAGAAGGTTAGGGGGGCAAGGGAATTCACTAAGGGAATTGCTGGGGAAATCAGTAAATGGTATGAGTGCATTGGTATTTCAATTCTTAAAAGAAACAAGACTGGCAGAAAGGATTTAGGTTGATTAAAAGAAGAGAGAAAAGGGAGGGAAAGAAAAGAAAGAATATTTTTTTTTTTTTTTTGTTAAGGAAAAGAGTATAAATATAATGAAAAGTTAATTTTATGTTGATGGGTTATTTAGGTAATTATTTTATCTCCGGTCCACACTCCAGTATAGTAGGTGGCGGTAATGCACCATTAATGTTGGATGCCAACCGCCGTAAAACGACAAAGAAGAAGAAGAAGAAGGAGAAGGAGAAGGAGAAGGATAAGGAGAGATCGTTTATGATCCTGTCAGAGACCAGTTTCCTCTCCTCCTCATCGGTGTGTGTGTGTGTGTGCGCAGAAGATGAGCGACTCCGTGAGTGTGTTCGGAGGCAGAGTTCCTGCTGAGGTGGAGCTGCTGTGGAAACACCTGAAGAATCTCCACAGAGACACTTTCACACAGATACTCGGAGGTGAGTTTCATTTCCAGCTCTTCATTATAAACATTATAAAGGAGAATCTTTCAGAAACTGCCCGATTAAACCCTCGTGATCTCAGTATGACGATCCGCTCACGTGACGAGCAGCGCGACGCGTTCACATAATATCACTGAAGTACACTGACGGATGATAAACACTGAAGTATAATAACACTGACGGATAATAACACTGACGGTTACTTGCTGTTACTGGTGCAATGGATTGCTGTCGCGGTATCACCAGTCCTTTTCCTTCTTTAAGCACTTGAGTATTATGTCAACAGTTCCCTTTATTTCCCAATAAACTCCGCTGTAATCTTCGCTCTTTAGACCCTTTGGGAAATGCAACTGCTCTTGCCACCTGCCCACCTCTGGCATATCTTTGTGCTTTGATTCCAAATGGCGTGCCATTTTACTGAATGTTTAGAGCAGTACAAGTACATTTTGTTGTATAGTCTGCGACCATCTGTTTTCTTCTTCAGCATCATGACCCTCACATTAGCATCATCAGGTGAAGAGGGTTCGCCGCTGTCATGTTCGTCAGGTGAAGACGGTTCTTTGGTTCCACTGGTAGTCAAGGAGCTAGAACGTGTCACATGCTTTTTTACATGGTTTAGATCTTTTTGACTGAACCTTTCGTCTCTTTTGCTGTTTGACTTGCTAAACTCTTTCTTTGCTGACCTGTCACTCTCTGATTGATCCTCTGTTTCTGGTATATACTCGCTGAACTCTGAATTTGAATCTTCTGTTTCATATCCAAGCATTTTCCTGTTAAGCTGTGAATAAAACGTATGATATATGTCATATGATATATGGCTCTTCCCAAACATGGTGTTGACATCGGTAGCGCAAGCGAGTGGTTTTGATAGAAGAAAAATACAGGAAATAAAATAAAAATATATTTTAAAGACAAGATTGAGGACGCCAGCGAGTTCAAAAGGCGAAATATGAATATGAAATAAGATTTGTGGCTACTGCCACAAAGGACAAAAGGACAAAACTATGGCAAGTTTTATCTGTTATTATTATGAACGTCTGATGTAGGGAACCAACTACATCAGATCCAAAAATAAAATACCACCATTACTTTTAAAATGTCTGGTGGCACTAATGTACCAATTCGCCTTATTCACCTACGTCATCAGCTTAAACCAAAACGAGGCTGTGGGGTACGGAAGTAACGGTGGCCCTCTGTAGGCTACAGTCATAACGTTATCTTACACGCCCGTAACAGGCCTCTATGGAAGAACGTCACACTAACCCATCATTTTACCAACAAACAAAAGTTTTATCAGAAAACTAATCAAAAATAAATCACTGGAAACGACAGAAAAGCGACCGTTTGCTGGCATTTTTGTTGTTTACTTGAATATCACACACACTCACTCACTCACTCACTCACACACCCAAGCATCGATGTTTTACTACAGCCAGGTTTACAATAAAAAGTGACATTGATCATGAATTAATGTAGGCCTATGTCAAAATTGCACATTAGTCACAGAAATAAATTACCGTTAGGTTTCACAAAAGAAAGAGGACACACTTATTCAGTCGCGTCTGTTTCTGTTTATTTGGTAGTTAACGTTACAAGACAAACGTCACATTTAGAAAGAATGATAATTTCTACAAATATATGCCACCAAAAATAAAACCTGATTAGCTTTAGCACTCTCTCGACTCCCAGTAACTTAGGCTAACGTTACAGATATTTTCAGTCAGAGAAACAGAAGAAGCTCCTGAAAAAAAAGTTGCTTTATTTTATGAAGATACTCCGCTATAAAGAGACGAGACGTAGGCTACTGACAGATAAAATAAAAACAGGATTGTGATAGCCTTTATTATTGGTCTGATTTCTTCAATCGTTCGATCTTCAAGCGTTTACTATGTTTACTATGGTAATGGTTAGCGTGCATAGTCTATTGCATCGCGTATAGCTGCTATAACGTTATAAATATTTCTAACGTTACCTTATACAGTGATCAGAATCCACATCGGATCACAAACGGCATTCAAACATGAAAGTGAGTTAATTATTTCGCCTGTTCGTAACCCTCTAGCCCGAGCTTGCTTGGTAACGTTAAGCAAGTTGTAGCTCTTTAGACTAGCCTGATCAGCTAATGTCCTGCCGTGACTAGCCGTGTATTTTCAGCAAAACAGCCCGGGGAATCTCGCAGTCGTTATTTGCCCATCTTTCAACATACTCCACTGTTATTTCCGGAAGAGATGAGAGGTTTCAGAGACAATTTAGGTTTGTTGTCGACACAGGTACACAGATATCTATGACACAGACGCCCGCCGCCGTGCTCTGTCACTGCACTTCCGGTAGAGTGTACCCCCCAGCCTCGTTTTGGTTTTCAAGATGGAGGCGCGGTGAATAAGGGGAATACACATAAATAAAACATCTCCAGTTAAGTAGCAAAGCATTCATTTTGTTCATTTGTTAAATAAGAGGCGATCTATCGCTGAAATGTTTTTTTTAAATGAAGTGATCAAAGTGCTTGTTGCCGCTGCGATCACTGGCGCGGATACTGTGTTCTCTTGTGGCTCGCGCTCAGTCTTCACTCGGACGCGCACTTCAATCCGTTGTGGAGACTCTCTATTCGATGAAGGAGAACTCATGTTCACTGGCGAGCTCCTCTGCTGTTGTGTGCCCGTGCGCCGCGCATGCAGGTGGAAAAAAGTCGCGCGAGTAATTTACGTCACGTGATCGGCTTTTTTGGGGTTCGCCGATCAAGCTATTTTTGGCCAATATCAGCCGATCATGATCGGTGACTGATCAATCGGAGCATCACTACTGATGACATGTCCAAGTAGCATAGAAGAATATACTCTAACTGGAAAATCAGGTTTACAAGCACACATATCATACAATTAAAAATTAATTATATAAACTAGGGCTGCCCCCGAATAAAGATATTCCTAGTCGACTAACACTCCTGCATTTTAGCGATTAGTCGAATAATCGTTCATTTATGATATTAATATAAAAACTTGCGTATACAGGGAAAGGTATAGTCCAAGTTGAAGTTTAACACTTCCATATGACAGAAAATGCTAAAGCATGATATTAGCACGTTCAAAATGAAAATTAAGCGCTTAAAACAGAATAGTAACGCATTTAAAGTATACAACGCTTACACGTTATAGGCTAATTATAACATAAAAACAGCAATCAGACTGCCTGTGCATTTTAATAATGTATTATCAAAAATACAAACTGTAACAGTTACATGTAAAAAAAAAAACATTTTTGAATAAAATAAACTAAAATTCGTTCTTTAAAATAAATTAAATAAACTTATTAGTAACTTAGGCCTATAAACAAGGCAAAAACACAAATAAATACTGTAGCAAAATCGGAATTAATATAATATAATTAAAATCAAATTAATATAATTTTTATATTGTTCAACAGGAAAATTAACAAAAACGAACAATTTAATAAATGCACATGGCACATCGCACAACGCCAAAACCTAGAATAAAAAAGAAGGCGGCGGCAAACAAATCAACAGCCTAAGTATTTGATTAAATTGTTTAGAATAACTAGGCTATATTTAAGACAAAATGTGGAACAAATAGGCTAATTTAAAGAACACTAATACAAATCAAAATATCAGAGCAAAGCCGCAAACTGACATTAAGACGACGCATGAGTCTTGACCTGAAACAACAAATTGCAAACATCAGACTAATTTTTCTTACAGAGTAAAAAACAACTTCTGCATTATATAAAAACGAATAAATAAAAATAATATTTATTTATTTGTATAGCCTACCCGTTATAAAAATACCCGTTTTTCATAGCCTAACGGATAGCAAACAGAAACACTACAAAAAGGAAATTAAGCATTCTTACAAGCTTTCAATTAGATTTTATTTTTTTCATATTATGTGAGGAACACCAGCTTGTCCACATTGTTGGGAAGAAGGGAGCTTCTCGACTTGTTCACAATGAAGCCGGCCTTTGAAAAGATGCGCTCTGATGGAGTGGATGTGGAAGGGATACAGTGGAGGCGTTTAGCTGCTTTAGCGAGCTTTGGATATCGATGTTCATTTTTTTGCCACCATGCCAATGGTCCCATCTGCCAAGTACATTTTTAGTTCATCCTTCTCTTCTGAGGGTGACCAGATGTCCCGTTTTTCCCAGGACAGTCCCGTATTTCAACTCTAATTTTAGCATCCCGACTTATTATGAAAAAATCATGTTTTGTCCCGTATATTTCATCGTTAATATAAATAAATAAATAAATAAATAAATAAATATATATATATATATATATATATATATATATATATACATATATATATATATAATTTATATTATAGTTTTCGTTGAATACGCGCACGACAGAGAGGGAGAGAGAGAGCGAGAGACCTTGCGTGTGTGTGTGCTAGAGCAGGGGTTCCCAAACTTTTTAGCCTGCGACCCCCTTGATAAATGTGCTGCTGCCCCGCGACCCCCCCCCCCCCCCTTCCCTTTACAGCAAATCGATTTTATGCCCAGTAGTGTTGTCAAAAATATTGATATTTCGATAAATATTGATACTGAAATATCTGAACGGTACCAATACTAATTTCACGAAGTATCGATACTAGCCGAGCTGTCACTTTCACTTCTCTCCAAAGGCGCGTTGATAAACACCACACACACACACTCGTCTCATTCGCTCTGGTTAAATAGCAAAAGTGAAGTGAATGGAAAGATGGAGAGTGCTGCGCCCGCGCGAACAGTTTTGGTTGATAAAGAACACAGCAGGAGTGCTATCTTGAAATATTTTGGATATGAAGGAAATGAAAATGGAAAGCCGAAGGACATAAGCAAGTGAATATGCAAGAGATGCTACAGAGCAGTGCTAACAAAAGGCGCTAACACCTAGCAAAGAAAGCACCTGAAAGACCGACATCGGATCTATATTTAAAGAATTTCGAGAGGTTGGTAACTCTTCTCGTTTTAACATTTCTGAAACATTAACCAAGATGGCTTAGTATTGTTGTTGATATGAGTGTGTGTTGTCTTCAACTTTACTTCATGTCGATCCAGTGAGCATTTTTCCCTCCGCAACTGCAGTCTTCGCACCACCAACCGGGCCTCACATGTGACTTTTCTCCCCCTCCCGTTTTTTTCTGTTGTGGATTTTAACCACCGTTTCATTTTAAAGCAGGTATTGTTTGTTTGTAGCCTCCAAACACATTTAGCTTCAGCAAACAACAGCGGGACACGTTGTGTTGCTACGCGTGATGATGTACGTATCTTGATTGTGATTGACGGTGACGAAATCTCGTAATGTTCGTAATCTCGTAATGTCTCGTAATATATGTATTATATTTTTTTATCAGACTTTTCTGCAAACACCATTTAACAAGTATTAAAATTAAATTAATTGCAACAAAAATGGCATATATATTTTTTCCATTTTTTTATTTATTTATAGAAATCATCTCGCGACCCCTGCGCCGGGGTCCCGCGACCCCCCGGGGTCAACAACTGTTCTATACTACCGCAGTCTCAAAGCTGTTGATACTGAATTATTTTGTACCTCCATTGCTTCTTCTAATCTATCTGATGTCTTTGATATCTCTTCTCCCTCCCTGATATTATCTAACTATCACTCCATAATCTCTGATATCTTAGATAAGCACGCTCCTGTTAAGACCAGACGTGTCCCTTCCACACATTCTTCTCCTTGGTACACTCCTGAGCTCCGTATCTTAAAGACCATCAGACGGCTTGAGCGTCACTACAGAAAAACTGGCCTGACTATTCACTATTTAGCTTTTATTGAACATGTTAAACATTACAAATCTGCCCTGAACTTGGCTCGTTCTAGTTTTGTATCTGCCACAATAAATAAGTCAAGCAACAGACCAAAAGCATTATTTAACACAATAAACAAACTCACCAAACCTCCAACTCCTGTTACTCTAGCTTCTGATGAACTTTGTAGTTCATTTATGACTCACCTGCTAGAAAAGACAGATGCCGTAAACCAGTGCCTCTCTAATGATGCTGCAAATATTAGTTATCTGCCGAACCAATCTGGACAGTCCCTGTCTCACTTTTGACTACTGACTACTCCTTTTTCTGTCTCTGAGTTAATCTTGAAATCCAACCCTTCATATTGTCGTCTTGACCCTGCTCCTACTCCTCTTCTGAAACTCTGCCACTCAGTTATCTCTGCACCTATTTCTCACTTCATCAATGCATCTCTTACCTCTGCTTCATTCCCTCTACCACTCAAAACTGCTGCTGTTACCCCTGTTCTCAAAAAACCCAACATTGATCCCTCAGTATTATCTAACTATCGTCCTATTTCAAATCTACCCTTCATAGCTAAATTACTAGAAAGTACTGTTGCCTCCCAGCTTCAGTCATTTCTAGTCGAAAATAATCTTTTTGATCCTCTTCAATCTTGTTTTCGCCCTCTACATAGTACTGAAACTGCACTAGTTAAGGTACTCAATGATCTGCTTCTCTCTGGTGACTCTGGTTCTCTGTCTATGCTCCTGCTGCTACCTGGGTATTTCTGGTGCTGCTCTTTCTTGGTTTTCTTCCTATCTCTCAGATAGACAGTTTTACATTTCAGTTCAAGATTTCTGTTCATCTACTGTCCCCCTGAAGCAAGGTGTCCCCCAGGTATCCGTTCTAGGGCCATTACTATTCATAATTTATATAATACCACTTGGTCAGATCCTCCGCCGTCATGGTTTTAATTATCATTTTTACGCTGACGGCATTCAATTATATACTACCTGTACATCGACTCTATCTATCACAACTGACAAAATCTCTGCTTGTGTGCATGAAATAAAAGATTGGCTTCATTCAAATTTTTCAAAACTTAACATGGACAAAACTGAGATTATTTTTACCGGACCTCCGTCACTCATTAACAAAATTTCTACTAACTTCACCTGTGAGTTCGTTGGCTCTCACATCAAACCATCTAGTACTGTTAAAAGTCTTGGTATAATCTTTGACTCCTCTCTATCTTTCCATTCTCACATTAATTCTATCACTAAATCAGCATTCTTTCATCTACGCCGCATCGCTCAGCTCCGTCCCTTCATCAGTATCTCAGACGCTGAAATTGTCATCCATTCATTTGTCACATCACGTCTCGATTATTGCAATGCACTTTTCATTGGCCTTCCTGCTAGCTCCATTTCCAAATTGCAATACATTCAAAACTCTGCTGCCAGAATACTCACCCACACCAAGCGTTCTGCACATATCACCCCAATTTTGCATGATCTTCACTGGCTTCCTGTGGCTTACTAGTCTGACTTCGTCATACTCATATTCTAGAAAGAATGTGAGTCTGAAACTGCTCCATTGAGCTGTGATTATGGGGCGTGTGTCAACCGAACCAGGAAAAAAAAACCTCTGCACTCAATTGGATAGACCTACAACCAATCAGAGCAACGGAGTAAGTGACGTTGAGAGATAGATAAAAGTTGATAGATTAAACGTTTTCCGAATCCCGTAGGAAGGACGGCAAAAACATATTTTCCATCGACAAATGCCTTGATCGCGGTTCTCTGTTCCTCTTCTAAAATGAATGCGCTGTCTATGTCTTCTATAACACACGAGATAGCGGAATATACACAACTCAATTCTCCAGCAGCAGCCATGAATTCAAAACAAGCGCTCTGATGACGTGGATTGTTACGTTACCGTTGCGTTGCTCACATAGGTATGATCTCTATGGATGATCATCTGTCCATCATCGTAGAAATCCCGCCCTGACAATTTGATTGGTCCGCACAATTTTTGATCGGGCATAATAGCTCCTCAACGGATCGAGTCCAGACCGAACTTCCCGACCAAAAAATATTGTGGGCGGGGTTCGGGCTGGCAGCCAGGCTAGTGGCTTACCGTATTAAATTCATAATTCTCCTTCTCACTTTCAAATCTCTGCACGTCTTGGCTCCCCCCTATCTCTGTGATCTGCTTCACCCCTACACACCGACTCGCTCTCTACGATCCTCCGACTCTAGCCTTCTCGTCGTCCCTCGGCATCGCCTTGTTTCGATGGGGGGCAGATCATTCAGTGTTGTTGCACCCAAAATATGGAACTCTCTACCCCGATCACTCTGTTCTGTTAACACTATCTCTGAATTCAAATCCATGCTCAAAACTCACTTATTTGCTGAATGTTCTAACTCTTAAGTTGTACTGGAAGTTTTTTTTTCTTTTCTTCCCCCCCCCCCCCCCCCCCCCTCTGCTGGGTGCTGCCCCATCTACCTAATTTCTCATTTTCTGTACAGATAGAGTACCTAGACTCTATCTATCTACTGTTGTATTGTCTGCTGTCTTTGTCCTCCGCCTTTATCGTTGTTTGTCTATTGTAAAGCGTCCTTGAGCTCTGGAAAGGCGCTATATAAATAAAACGTGTTATTATTATTATTTTTATTTTTATTACCAACTAGTGTTCACCTCCGTTCTCCTGCGTTCTCCTGTGTTCACCTGTGTTCACCTGTGTTCTCCTGTTCACCTGCCTTCCCCTGCGCTCACCTGTGTTCTCCTGCGTGCTTCTGCATTCTCCTGTGTTCACCTCCGTTCTCCTGCGTTCACCTGCGTTCTCCTGTGTTCACCTGTTCACCTGCCTTCCCCTGCGTTCACCTGTGTTCTCCTGCGTGCTTCTGCGTTCTCCTGTGTTCACCTGCGTTCTCCTGTGTTCACCTGTGTTCACCAGTGTTCTTCTGCGTTCTCCTGTGTTCACCTGCGTTCCCCTGCGGTTCACCTGCAATCACCAGTGTTCTCCTGTTCACCCGCGTTCTCCTGCATTCACATGTGTTCACCTGTTCTCCTGTGTTCTCCTGTTCACCTGCCTTCCCCTGCGTTCACCTGCGTTCTCCTGTGTTCACCTGTGTTCTTCTGCGTTCACCTGCAATCACCCGTGTTCTCCTGTTCACCCGCGTTCTCCTGCGTTCACATGTGTTCTCCTGAGTTCCCCTGTGTTCCCCTGTGTTCACCTGCATTCCCCTGCGTTCACCTGCGTTCACCCGTGTTCCCGTGTTCACCTGTGTTCTCCTGCATTCACCTGCGTTCCCCTGTGTTCACCTGCGTTCACCCGTGTTCACATGCGTTCTGCGTTCAGCCACGTTTTCCTGCGTTCACCTGTGTTCCCCTGCGTTCACCCGTGTTCCCCTGTGTTCTGCGTTCACCTGTTCACCTGTGTTCAACTGTGTTCTGCGTTCACCTGTGTTCACCTGTTCCCCGTGTTCCCCTGTGCTCCCCGCGTTCACCGTGTTCCCCTGTGTTCTGTGTTCCCCTGTGTTCACCTGTGTTCCCCTGCGTTCTCCTGTGTTCACCTGTGTTCTGCGTTCACCTGTGTTCCCCTGTGTTCTCCTGTGTTCAACTGCGTTCACCTGGGTTCTCCTGTGTTCATGTTACATGCCCACTAAATGAATTTGTACATGGACATCATAATACATAAAAAACCACAAGCATTCGATGGACAATACTGTGCTCCCCCGCGTTCACCCGCGTCCACCCGTGTTCTCCTGCGTTCTCCTGTTCACCTGTGTTCTCCTGTTCACCTGTGTTCTCCTGTTCACCTGTGTTCATCTGTGTTCCCCTGCGTTCACCTGTGTTCTCCTGCGTTCTCCTTCGTTCCCCTGTGTTCCCATGTTCCCCTGTGTTCCCCTGTGTTCCCCTGTGTTCCCCTGTGTTCCCCTGCGTTCACCTGTGTTCTCCTGTGTTTACCTGTGTTCAACTGCATTCACCTGCGTTCTCCTGCGTTCACCTGCGTTCTCCTGTATTCTCCTGTGTTCTCCTGCGTTCCCCTGTGTTCACCTGTTCACCTGTGTTCTCCTGTTCACCTGTGTTCATCTGTGTTCCCCTGCGTTCACCTGTGTTCTCCTGCGTTCTCCTTCGTTCCCCTGTGTTCCCATGTTCCCCTGTGTTCCCCTGTGTTCCCCTGTGTTCACCTGTGTTCTCCTGTGTTTACCTGTGTTCAACTGCATTCACCTGTGTTCTCCTGTGTTCTCCTGTGTTCTCCTGTGTTCTTCTGTGTTCCCCTGCGTTCCCCTGCGTTCCCCTGTGTTCCCCTGTGTTCACCTGCGTTCCCCTGCGTTCCCCTGTGTTCACCTGCGTTCACCCGTGTTCCCCTGCGTTCTGCGTTCACCCACGTTCTCCTGCGTTCACCTGTGTTCCCCTGTGTTCTGCGTTCACCTGTTCACCTGTGTTCTGCGATCACCTGTATTCTGCGTTCACCTGTGTTCACCTGTTGCCCTGTGCTCCCCCGCGCTCACCTGCGTTCCCCTGTGTTCTGTGCTCCCCTGTGTTCCCCTGCGTTCCCCTGTGCTCCCCTGCGTTCCCCTGTGTTCTGCGTTCCCCTGTGTTCCCTTGTGTTCCCTTGTGTTCCCTTGTGTTCCCTTGTGTTCCCCTGCGTTCCCCTGCGTTCCCCTGTGTTCTCCTGTGTTCACCCGTGTTCTGCATTCTCCTGTGTTCTCCTGTGTTCTCCTGTGTTCACTCATGTTTACCCGAATTCCCTTGTGTTCTGCGTTCACCTGTGTTCACCTGTTGCCCTGTGCTCCCCCGCGCTCACCTGCGTTCCCCTGTGTTCTGTGTTCCCCTGTGCTCCCCTGTGTTCCCCTGTGCTCCCCTGCGTTCCCCTGTGTTCTGCGTTCCCCTGTGTTCTGCGTTCCCCTGTGTTCCCCTGTGTTCCCTTGTGTTCCCTTGTGTTCCCTTGTGTTCCCCTGCGTTCCCCTGTGCTCCCCTGCGTTCCCCTGTATTCTCCTGTGTTCACCCGTGTTCCCCTGTGTTCTGCATTCTCCTGTGTTCTCCTGTGTTCTCCTGTGTTCACTCATGTTTACCCGAATTCCCTTGTGTTCTGCGTTCACCTGTGTTCTCCTGTGTTCTCCTGTGTTCACTCATGTTCTCCTGTGTTCTAGCGGTGGTGAAGGCCATGGAGGGCCAGGACTGCTGCGAGTCTGTTCAGAGGATCTCAGAGAGTGGACTCATCTCCGAGGAGAGCCTGAACCGTGTGCTGGCAGGACTATACGCTCTTCTGAAGGAGGCTCTGCGTATGCCTGCGCTCAGACCCGAGGTGTGTGTGTGTGTGTGTGTGTGTGTGTGTGTGTGTGTGTGTGTGTGTGTGTGTGTGAGAGAGAGAGAGAGAGCCTTTACTGTGTTCATTTGAGTGTTTGTCTTCACTGACGCTGCTACAGCAAACCCACAGTGCTTTTATTAATGAATCCGTTTACAAAGGTAGAATTGAAAACACAGGGTTGGGAATGGAAAATCAATTCCAATTACTCATCCTCAAACCATCCTTATTATGTTAAAATGTTATGTTATGTTATTATGTTTTACATAAGTTATGTAAAAGTGCATCTGTCCATCATAAAAGTGCATCTATCCATAAAAGTGCATCTATCCATCATAAAAGTGCATCCATCCATCATAAAAGTGCATCCATCCATCATAAAAGTGCATCTGTCCATCATAAAAGTGCATCTATCCGTCATAAAAGTGCATCTATCATCATAAAAGTGCATCCGTCCATCATAAAAGTGAATCCGTCCATCCATCCGTCATAAAAGTGCATCCGTCCATCATAAAAGTGCATCCATTCGTCCATCATAAAAGTGCATCCATCCATCATAAAAGTGCATCCGTCCATCATAAAAGTGCATCCATTCGTCCATCATAAAAGTGCATCCATCCATCATAAAAGTGCATCCGTCCATCATAAAAGTGCATCCATCCATCATAAGTGCATCCATCCATCCATACATCATAAAAGTGCATCCGTCCATCATAAAAGTGCATCTGTCCATCATAAAAGTGCATCTGTCCATCATAAAAGTGCATCTATCCATCATAAAAGTGCATCTGTCCATCATAAAAGTGCATCCATCCATCCATCCATCATAAAAGTGCATCTGTCCATCATAAAAGTGCATCCGTCCATCATAAAAGTGCATCCATCCATCATAAAAGTGCATCTGTCCATCATAAAAGTGCATCCATCCATCCATCCATCATAAAAGTGCATCTGTCCATCATAAAAGTGCATCCGTCCATCATAAAAGTTTATCTATCCATCATAAAAGTGCATCTGTCCATCATAAAAGTGCATCTGCCCATCATAAAAGTGCATCCATCCATCCATCCATCCATCATAAAAGTGCATCTGTCCATCATAAAAGTGCATCCGTCCATCATAAAAGTGCATCCATCCATCATAAAAGTGCATCCATCCATCATAAAAGTGCATCCGTCCATCATAAAAGTGCATCCGTCCATCATAAAAGTGCATCCATCCATCATAAGTGCATCCATCCATCATAAAAGTGCATCCGTCCATCATAAAAGTGCATCCGTCCCAAGGTTATTATAGTTTTGCATTTTTCATTAGTTTTTATTTTTATTTCGTTTTTAATTTGTTTTCAAATTCAGTTTAGTTTTAATTAGTTTTTAAAGTGGGTTTGCTAGTTTAGTTTAGTTTTTATTTTTTGAAAATGCTTAGTTTTAGTTTAGTTTTTATTAGTTTTAGTGTTAGTTTTAGTCCTTTTTTTTGGATTTTGGGTTATTTGTCAGGGGCAAGATTCAAAAAGGTCAAAAAAAGAATTGTGTAATAATAACTCAACAAAAACATCCTACAATTTTAGAAATATCTATTCAACAATAAAACCAGTACATAAAATGTACATATGGGCACAAATATGTAAACAGTATACACAAGACTCCGCAGTAAAGTGCAAAATGTGTAAGTGGCGTGTGCCAGGAAAAAAAACTAAATAGCAAATAGACTAAAGACGACATACACAATATTTCTTACTTATTTAGAAATGCAGTTTATTGCTAGGTCTTGCTAGTCTTTGTCCTATTTAAAGTAGGCTAATACTGAACGTGAAACAAAATCTGGAACAAAAAAGTGGATTAACAGTTTTCTAGCAATATTAATTATTAAAATGAATCAAAAAAAGAGTTCATACCCAAACAGAGTATTAAAAACCTCCTTGCAAGGTAAGTATTGCTAGTCTTTGTCCGATTTAAAGTAATACTGAATATGAAAATAAAAATGAAAAAAATCTGGAACAAAAAAGTAGATTAAAAAAGTATTAACACAAAAATAATACTCTGAGTATTAAAAATCTCAAAATACATGAAAAAAATCATTGAGCAAATACAGGCTATTTCTCATTAAAGAGCAGTGAATTCTTTTCTCTTTTTATTTTGTTGTTTGATTAATATTAAGTGCACAGATGGCATTAGGTTTATTATGCACTGTCACTTTAAGACCGAGTGCAGATCCATTTGCACTGATGCACATCCGATATTCTCACATCTGTATGTTCTGTAAAGACATAACTGACTGTGTTTACGTGAATACTCTCCAAAACGGACATTTAGACATAATGTTGTGTATTTGTCCATTCAGACGCGAAAGAGAGCTCAATTCAGTCCTCGCGCGCTGTATAGCTGTCTATCATTCGTCATATAGTAATAACACCTTGTTTTATTTTATTTTTTATAAGTTATGAGCTATAAATAATTAAAGTGTGATATTTTAATTACGCAATTGAAAGTGCGCAGCTCTGAATGCACGAGCTCTGCGTAGCACACAAACTGACAGCTTTACCGCTTGTTTCGCTATTTGTTGCACTTAGCAAGTTAATGGTAACTGTTACATTTCGGAGATATCAAGTAGCTAATTGACCCACGGATTATCCAAAGCGTCCGACTCCGCGGTAGTAAACATATAGGCTACATATAGGCCTAAGTCACACTGTCTAATATTCGCACAACCTTTGAACTAAAAATAAAATAAAAAGTGCTCTTTTTATGATCTTTTGCATGACGCGGGCCAAAAAATTAATGCCGGGCCGGCTACTCATCTGTATTGAAGCAGCAAACATTCAGTGTAAGAGTAAAATAATGATATAACATTATTTAATATTTGAATCACATTCACAGCTTATATATATTTGACATAGACAACCCAAGTGCATTTTACCTCAGATTTGCGAATAGTTAACTTTCTAAAGAAGGCGCAATCGCTTCTCGGGTCGACATTAACACACTGACAATAATGTCATCAGAATTTAAAATATGTTTACACCACTTTTTAATGTGTGATTGTGTAAAGGTGTTCACGAGATACCAACCTTTCGCGAACTTGCTTTCGACGTCGAACCCTCGTTTTCATGGAGACGCGGAGTGCACGGAGGGGAGGGGCTGTGTGTGCGTGTGTGTGTGTGTGTGTGTGTGTGTGTGTGTGTGCGCGCGCGTGCATGTGACAGAAAGACAGAGGGAGAGCAGGGAAAGGAAATGCAGCTGAACGAATACACTGCGTGTTTTGAATAGCGTTAACAAATTAAAGACATTGACAAAGACGAAAACTAAAGACATTTACTCTATAATTTTATTTTATTTTAGTTAGTTTTGCCAAACACACATTACAGTTTTAGTTAGTTATCGTTTTTTTGTAATGCCTCGTTTTTATTTTTATTTCAGTTAACGACAATGTTTTTTCCCACCTAGTTTTCGTTTTTTTCGTTCGTTTTCGTTAACGATTATAACCTTGATCCGTCCATCATAAAAGTGCATCCGTCCATCATAAAAGTGCATCCGTCCATCATAAAAGTGCATCCGTCCATCATAAAAGTGCATCCGTCCATCATAAAAGTGCATCCCGTCCATCATAAAAGTGCATCCGTCCATCATAAAAGTGCATCTGTCCATAATAAAAGTGCATCCGTCCATCATAAAAGTGCATCTGTCCATCATAAAAGTGCATCCGTCCATCATAAAAGTGCATCTATCATCATAAAAGTGCATCCGTCCATCATAAAAGTGCATCTGTCCATCATAAAAGTGCATCCGTCCATCATAAAAGTGCATCTATCATCATAAAAGTGCATCCGTCCATCATAAAAGTGCATCCGTCCATCATAAAAGTGCATCTGTCCATCATAAAAGTGCATCTATCCATCATAAAAGTGCATCTATCCATCATAAAAGTGCATCCGTCCATAATAAAAGTGCATCTATCATCATAAAAGTGCATCCGTCCATCATAAAAGTGCATCCGTCCATCATAAAAGTGCATCTGTCCATCATAAAAGTGCATCTATCCATCATAAAAGTGCATCTATCCATCATAAAAGTGCATCCGTCCATCATAAAAGTGCATCTATCATCATAAAAGTGCATCCGTCCATCATAAAAGTGCATCCGTCCATCATAAAAGTGCATCTGTCCATCATAAAAGTGCATCTATCCATCATAAAAGTGCATCTATCCATCATAAAAGTGCATCTGTCCATCATAAAAGTGCATCCGTCCATCATAAAAGTGCATCCGTCCATCATAAAAGTGCATCCGTCCATCATAAAAGTGCATCTATCATCATAAAAGTGCATCTGTCCATAATAAAAGTGGGGGAAAAAAATTGTATCTCGTAATTTCGGTCTACAATGAATATAAACGGTTATTATAGGTGTACTGTGGTGATTCAGGAGAAGACAGATTGGAAAATGATTTCATGATGTACTCACTTATTATATTGATCATAAAGTTACGGACTGCAGCTTTAAATTATTTTATGCATCTGTGTATAATCGTTCACATCAGCATCGCAATGCATCATCATAACTATATTCCAGAGCTATAAATCATTATTATAGATTATAAATTAATGTGATTTATATTAGATAATAACGTTTAAAAATGTATGCTGATCGTCACATTGCAGAAAATGTAGGGAGATGTTTTTCATGTTAAATGTGTAATTTATCCTAACATCATATTTCAGATTACAAAAATAAGTTTTATTTTATTTTATTTTTCTATTATAGTGTGTAGAACTGCTGAATGCTGCAATTACAGACTTGTGTTGTGATAACTGTTATGATACACTGTGAATATGAAAACTGACATTTCAACGCATCAATTTAATCAAAATGAATTTGAATTCTCTTTGTTTCAGGTTTTCAATGAGGATCTCAGAGCTCTTCGGTAAGTGATGTCCTATACAGTAAAAATCAAAAAAAGTAATATTTTGTTGGAGATGTATGTGTTTGTGTTAATCACAGGATTTCTGAAGAGTTCCTCTCAGACGTGTCCAGTGTGGTGTTTGGAAACAGGTCAGAGCTAACTGAACAAACATGATCTACTGTATAGTCCTGAATACACATGATCTACTGTATTATCCTGAATACACATGATCTACTGTATTATCCTGAATACACATGATCTACTGTATTATCCTGAATACACATGATCTACTGTATTATCCTGAATACACATGATCTACTGTATTATCCTGAATACACATGATCTACTGTATTATCCTGAATACACATGATCTACTGTATTATCCTGAATACACATGATCTACTGTATTATCCTGAATACACATGATCTACTGTATTATCCTGAATACACATGATCTACTGTATGATCCTGAATACACATGATCTACTGTATTATCCTGAATACACATGATCTACTGTATTATCCTGAATACACATGATCTACTGTATTATCCTGAATACACATGATCTACTGTATAGTCCTGAATACACATGATCTACTGTATAGTCCTGAATACACATGATCTACTGTATAGTCCTGAATACACATGATCTACTGTATTATCCTGAATACACATGATCTACTGTATTATCCTGAATACACATGATCTACTGTATTATCCTGAATACACATGTTCTACTGTATTATCCTGAATACACATGATCTACTGTATTATCCTGAATACACATGATCTACTGTATAGTCCTGAATACACATGATCTACTGTATAGTCCTGAATACACATGATCTACTGTATTATCCTGAATACACATGATCTACTGTATTATCCTGAATACACATGATCTACTGTATTATCCTGAATACACATGATCTACTGTATTATCCTGAATACACATGATCTACTGTATTATCCTGAATACACATGTTCTACTGTATTATCCTGAATACACATGATCTACTGTATTATCCTGAATACACATGATCTACTGTATTATCCTGAATACACATGATCTACTGTATAGTCCTGAATACACATGATCTACTGTATTATCCTGAATACACATGATCTACTGTATTATCCTGAATACACATGATCTACTGTATTATCCTGAATACACATGATCTACTGTATTATCCTGAATACACATGATCTACTGTATTATCCTGAATACACATGATCTACTGTATTATCCTGAATACACATGATCTACTGTATAGTCCTGAATACACATGATCTACTGTATTATCCTGAATACACATGATCTACTGTATTATCCTGAATACACATGATCTACTGTATTATCCTGAATACACATGATCTACTGTATTATCCTGAATACACATGATCTACTGTATTATCCTGAATACACATGATCTACTGTATAGTCCTGAATACACATGATCTACTGTATAGTCCTGAATACACATGATCTACTGTATTATCCTGAATACACATGATCTACTGTATTATCCTGAATACACATGATCTACTGTATTATCCTGAATACACATGATCTACTGTATTATCCTGAATACACATGATCTACTGTATTATCCTGAATACACATGATCTACTGTATTATCCTGAATACACATGTTCTACTGTATTATCCTGAATACACATGATCTACTGTATTATCCTGAATACACATGATCTACTGTATTATCCTGAATACACATGATCTACTGTATAGTCCTGAATACACATGATCTACTGTATTATCCTGAATACACATGATCTACTGTATTATCCTGAATACACATGATCTACTGTATTATCCTGAATACACATGATCTACTGTATTATCCTGAATACACATGATCTACTGTATGATCCTGAATACACATGATCTACTGTATTATCCTGAATACACATGATCTACTGTATTATCCTGAATACACATGATCTACTGTATTATCCTGAATACACATGATCTACTGTATTATCCTGAATACACATGATCTACTGTATTATCCTGAATACACATGATCTACTGTATTATCCTGAATACACATGTTCTACTGTATTATCCTGAATACACATGATCTACTGTATAGTCCTGAATACACATGATCTACTGTATTATCCTGAATACACATGATCTACTGTATTATCCTGAATACACATGTTCTACTGTATTATCCTGAATACACATGATCTACTGTATAGTCCTGAATACACATGATCTACTGTATAGTCCTGAATACACATGATCTACTGTATAGTCCTGAATACACATGATCTACTGTATTATCCTGAATACACATGATCTACTGTATTATCCTGAATACACATGATCTACTGTATTATCCTGAATACACATGATCTACTGTATTATCCTGAATACACATGATCTACTGTATAGTCCTGAATACACATGATCTACTGTATAGTCCTGAATACACATGATCTACTGTATTATCCTGAATACACATGATCTACTGTATTATCCTGAATACACATGATCTACTGTATTATCCTGAATACACATGATCTACTGTATTATCCTGAATACACATGATCTACTGTATTATCCTGAATACACATGATCTACTGTATTATCCTGAATACACATGATCTACTGTATTATCCTGAATACACATGATCTACTGTATAGTCCTGGATGCACATGATCTACTGTATTATCCTGAATACACATGATCTACTGTATTACCTTGAGCGGGTCTTGACTGAGCTCTTCTCTTCAGGCTAACCTCAGTGAGTGTTCGACAGCAGGAGCCGTGTCTGGCCAAGATGGAGGACTTCAAATGGAGAGTTGATGTTGCCATTTCAACCAGGTACAGTAGTGATGATCATTTCAGAGAGACAAAAAAAACTGCATTTAAAGCAATTACTGTCCTTTACAATTAGAGTTTAGCTAAAGCTTTCTTTTGTGGACTGGACAGCTTATTCTTCATAAATCCTGCCAGGCTTCCCACACTTCCCCTATGGACCCCTTCTCAGTTAGCTTAGGTGTCGGCTGAACGATTCCCCTGGAATCTGGCTAACGCTAGTTAGCATGTTTTGTTAGCTTGTTTTTTTAACAATGACTGTAGAAAATCCGATTTTATCTTA
>CM070835.1:39312103-39379603 GCA_036326025.1 Chrosomus eos | reverse complement strand
TAGAATTAACTTAATGTAGCAGAATTAATATTACAATCAATAAACCTGTTCATCCAGCGAACATTGAGTGTTAATTGTTTATTAATTCTTAGAAATTATAATTTCCAGAGCCTGGGAAATAACTTTCTTACTGTACAGAACTAAGAGTCGAGTCTCCTGCATTTATACAGCGCTTTAACACTAAAGAGTTTGGGGTAACGCTTTATTTTACGACCCGCAAACAACTGCGTAAGTAAACCGAAATTACGGTGTACATTTCTGTAATTATAGCGTACTTCCGTGTAGGTATAGGCAGTGGTTAAATTGGGCCGGGGCTCTCCGGGGCTCAGCCCCGGCACATAAGCCTGCTCGTTTGCAGTCAGTTGACTACTAGAAATTATGTCACATACAATTTGATGAAAGTGATGCTTTTGAAAACATATTTCTGACAATAAATGAAAGATTTTTGAAATGGCATGTCATGTCTATTTTGTCTCGGCGGAGCTGAGATGAGAACAATCGGAACACGGCCGTAATTTTGTTCAGCTGCTTAATCTCGTTGTCAGTCGACCATGATCGGAGATGGTCCTCACTGCAGAACATGAAATCCACAGGGAGGAGTCGGATCTAGATCCAACTCCTCCCACCTTACATACCTAAACCTACCCAGCTCCACCCCCTTATCCCTAAACCCACCCCTAAACCTACCCAACTCCACCCCCTGATCCCTAAACCTACCCAACCCCACCCCTTAATCTGGATCCGACTCCGCCCCCCGGATCTCGTGTACTGCAATGAGGTGCTACTGGATGATCGCGCACCGCTCGCGCATGCGCATCTGACACGGATAAATGTACGCAGCAATAATGAATGTTCCTGGGAGACCGTGGTTGCGCGGGATGTGGATGTTCCAGAAATGTCAAAAAAGTGCACTGGCCTTGAATGACAAGGTAAGGAAAATAAGACTAAATCAAAATTAAATAACCAGGACTAGGTTGACCATGTGATTTTTCTCAGGAGATGTTTTGAGCATTTTACTTCAGATACCGGATTATCAGCAAACTGCCAAGAGAACTGCTAATTTAACGTTAGCTGGCTACTTAAAATAAACTAGCAATCTATTCAGTCAGCATATTTGTATTTGATCTGTGTGAATTACAGAAATATAAGACTTGCTAGACCTAAGTTACTTTTAGCTACCAAGCTCTGTGGTTAATGAAAATTAAATCAACCATTTATTCTCCAACTTTCAGAGATAAATTGAAATGAGTGGAGCATATCCACCCAAGAAGAGGAAACTGACTTACTTCTTCAAAAGGTGGGGTGATATTCCAGACATTTTTAGCATGACTAGCTCTGTAACATGTTGGCAGTAGAGATGGGACAGTATGAAAATGATCAAAATTATCACAGTGTTCGGTATTATTGCGGTATTTTTAAAAGTGTGTTCAATATGTTCAGAAAGCACTGACAGCCTGTCAGTGACAGGCCTACACAAGCTGAACTAGTTTCAAAAAGTGTAACAGTGCTTAATATATTACAAAAATATAGGCAATATGCTTGTAAAAACTATTGAAAACGGTCTGAAACACTGTGAAAGAACTTGAACCAGATATGTCTGGCTGAGATCCAGGAAGATTTATTTACAACTCCAACGTGAAGTCAACTATGAAGTTGTATTTGAGGTTACATGTGAAGTTGGTTGTGGTTCTAAAATATAAACAAATAATAATGCACAATAATAAGCATCTGACTTACTATGAAAATTATTTACCAGTACTAAATATTATAGCCACCAGCATACAAGAAACAATATAAGAATTACATTAATTTCTCTGTAATAATTAACATAATTTTTACCGTTACACCGGCAATGATCTCATCCCTAGTTGGCAGCAGACTTTACAGTGATGTACTCAGCAGACTTACCAGATGATTTAATTGATATCATATCAACATTCTATTAATGTTAAAGTTACAGAGCACCTGGCGTGTAAGAAAAGGCAGACTAATACTGAGGTGTTTGCATACCAGCCATTGTGGGAAGTAATGAAGTTATAGATGAGTGATGAGTTATAGATGTGTGTTCTCTGTACTGTTTTTAAGAATGTGTATGAAATTAAATGTAAAATCAAAATTAAATTACAAAGGTAAAACACAAATAAATTCAAATGTTGATTGTAAAACTAACCAGTGTTATCATCATTTTTATATCTTAAAGCTGCAGTCCGCAGTTTTCGCCATCTCTGTTCGAAATCTGCAATTGCAGTTATTCGCGGAATTATCAACTTTACGTGGGTTGTTTAATGAGGCAACCACTGGAGCCAGAAATCAAAACTTTGCCTTTTTATGTGTGTGTGTGTGTGTGTGTGTGTGTGTGTGTGTGTGTGTGTGTGTGTGTGTGTGTGTGTTGTCGTAGTAAAGAGAGAGAATGGGAGAAGGAAGTTTGTATGAGGTGGACCTGGTCACCACAGACCCAAATCTTCTCAGCTGTTGCTACTGTCATATGCTGCACTGTCTCTCCATGTGGCACATTATGTTTAGCACATTGTATGGGTCACTATATCATAACAAGGTAATACAACGTGTAATCAAGTGATGACTGATTAACAGTAATGTAAATGCTAAATGTCCTAATACCTGTTGCAAAGTAAATGCTCTTAACCTTGCAGTTTTTCACATATCATGTAATACTCAATTTCTCCATTTCTTTGCACAAAACTCTCCAGAAAGTGCTATTTAATGGTTTATTTTTCAAAAAAAAAAAAAAAATCCCGGAGGGGCATGCTCCCGGACCCCCCTAGGGAGAGCACCCCCACTTAATAAATCCCAATTTAACCCCTGGGTATAGGGGAACAATATGTTAAGTTTGGGGTAATAAAGGGGTAACAAGCAGATAGTATACAACCTGCAAATAACTTCGTAAGATAAACTGAAATTACGTTGTACGTTTCTGTAAATATAGTGTACCTCCGTGTAGGTATAAGGTAATAAAGGGGTAACAAGCTATGCAAGCAAATTATTTATAATGTAATTATTCTAACAGGTACCTATTATGTTAATATATTCCAGGCAAAAATTGTACGTCTGTTGTATATAAAAGTTATCATCACATTTCTGGCAAAATATGTTCTTGTGCAATTTTACATTTCATTTTGGCATCTGTGGGTTGATTTAACATTAATTAATCTAGTAAGAAAAGCCAATAAATTCATTTTTTATCATACTGTGCTTACATACAGCCATACACATTTCATTTTCAACCCACAGATGTCAAAATTACCCTGTAAAATTGCACAAGAACATATTTTGCCAGAAATGTGATGATAACTTTTATATACAACAGACATACAATTTTTGCCTGGAATATATTTACATAATAGGTAGGCCTACTAGTTTTAAAATAATTACATTATAAATAATTTACTTGTATATCTGCTTGTTACCCCTTTATTAGCCTACCCAAAACTTAACATATTGTTCACTTATACCTACACGGAGGTACACTATAATTACAGAAACGTACACCGTAATTTCAGTTTACTTACGAAGTTATTTACAAGTTGTATATCTGCTTGTTACCCCTTTATTACCCAAAACTTGACATATTGTTCCCTTATACCTACACGGAAGTACGCTATAATTACAGAAACGTACACCGTAATTTCGGTTTACTTACGCAGTTGTTTGCGGGTCGTAAAATAAAGTGTTACCAGAGTTTGACAGCAGCTTTACAGTGATAACAGGAGATTACAGGAACAGAGAGTGTTTAGGCTTTACAGCAGATCTAGAATAAAGTTATTGTCCAGATAAAGTTAGTCTTGATTGATTCACTTCCGTTGTAGAGATCATTAGTTATTAACTTAGGGGCCGCACGCCCCTCCCACGACTGTTGATTGACAGCAGTGATTCAACACAGACCCGCCCTCGCTCGTGAGTGGGATGTCAATCATAGTTCGTCATTGTTGATACACTGGAGCAGAATGGCGCCTAATCGATTGTGGTGTTCTGTTCTTGGGTGTAATAAGGAACACAGCAGTCATTTTAATGTTGCTAAATCCGAACCGCTGAAGACACAGTGGCTGAGTTTTGTTTATGAAGGGAATATTTCCGACGAGCAACGTCAATGCGCTCATGTTTGCGCAAATCATTTCTCACCAGACTGCTTTTTAAACGAGGCGAGGGTCAATATAAATCAGGTTTTGCTAAAAAGCTGCTACTGAAAAAGGAATCGGTACCAACTATTCGTGTTCCTGCTGGACCTCCAAAAGAAGTGAGTGTAACGTTTCAGTCACCTTTATATTAATCTTTGCAAATCCCTTATTGCACGCTTCACGATGATTGTGGCTAATGTTTACACTCAGAGTGCGTTACGGCATGTAGGCTAAGTTATTCTATGTAATGTTACGACGTTCTCAATATAATTCATAATCCCACGTTTATAATGAAAAAACGCGTTATAGTTATTGTGTTATTAAAAACTGTGTACGCAGGTGTTACAGTTAACGTAACAGGAATATTAACAGGAATTATCAATGCAGTTACAATACTATAGATGTACTTAAAAGTTTTAAAACATTTTCGTACTGCACTAAACATAAACATACAACAAATTCTTAGGTATCCTTCAACTACTGCTAGAATCATTACTGACATGACCTCAAGTCAGTTTCAGTCACGATAGTTGTACCACACTGAGATAACGTCACGCATCACTGACAAGCCTATATTTACAAAAAAAAAAGAAAAGTTTTCCAACATAAATCTGTCAACGAACTAACCTATAACTTACATTAGTAACGTTAAACACATAGCGTTTGTATCTCACAACTCTAACGTTACCCTGCCAGTACATACAAAAATAGACCAAAGTGACATTAACCAACCATTCTCGTCCTGTTCGAGCCTTAATTGTCGAACTTCTTCGGGCCGTCATCTTGTTTCGGGTCCGACTCCGGTTCAAACTTATATGGTTGCACAAAATGTGTCCTCAGAGAGAATCCCGCTGCCATAATAAACCATGAACTGTTGTCAAGTCAACACTCCACGTGCGTTGTGTCAAAGCGCCCACAGAACAGAGGGGCGGAGTCAGCGAAGCTCATTATCATTTAAAGGCACATACACTTAAACGGCGTGCTGAAAACAGAGCTGTTTTTGAGCAGGTAAAATGAGTGTTTTCTTACAATACTAATGAGAATGTTTAATAAAAGTATATTACAAAGTTTTCATTTAGACCCTAAAGATTCATATTAACTTGTACAAAAATGGCATTATATGACCCCTTTAAGAAGAGAGACAACAACAGTGTGATGTGTTCCTCAAAATATTAGTGTCTGACAGTATAAAACAAGTTAAGCCGAGACTTCACATCACTAAGGCCCCGTTTACACGAGAACGATTCCGGGTGAAAACGTAAAAATATTTTATCGGATGTGCCTTTCGTTTACACGGCGACAGCATTTTTGGGGCTTAAAACGCAAAAAAGTGAAACCGCCCTCCAGAGTAGAAATCTTCTACGTCGAGTTCCCGTCTAAACGGTAAAAAACGCAAATCTGCTCACGGTGGCTCTCGTCGCGTACACGTTTACGTCACAACCAAATAACAACCAACATGTCGGATTATTTCTATACGTCGGACCTCCAAGTTGTGCTAGCAGCTCTGATAAACATACAAGAGTCTTTTCAGCAGTTGTAGAAAATATTCTCAGATATTGGTGTTGTTGTTGTGCTTCACATCGCCCCCTAGCCGCCTGGAGTGCACACTACATCCAATCTCACACACTTTTGTGTCACCATATACACCCGGACCCCCAACCCCCCCGCCCCCCCATAACACTCGTCTAAACACAGAATGAAAAGTGATAACGGAACGCCACTTTTGCGTTTTCTTTTCAGATCGTTTCCGTGTAAACATAGCCTAACACAAAGACAAAAAACTTCTCAATAGTGCATAACAGAGTTGCCTCACTAAAGCAGTGTCTGTGCTTCGACCCCCAGCTCGCCTCCTACAGACTGGCCCAGTGTAAGAGCCCGCACACTACAGCTGAGGCATTAATACTTACTTAATACATTCTGTTACTGATGTGCTTTCAACTGTGAGTGATGATGCAACTGAAGTAAGCTAAAGCCTATTCCTCTGTCAGACAACACTATCACCAGGCGCATTTATGACATGTCAAAAGATATAGAGGAGCAGCTCAACGACAACATACGAGACAGCCGTTGTGCTCTGCACATGAAGCAACGGACCGTAACAAAGACTGTTGATAACATACGTCAGATTCATTGTGCCGGTGATTTGAGGGAGGGTTTGCTTTTCTGCAAACTCGTGACTAAAAGAGCCTCTGCAGGTGAACTGTTTAAATCATTGACAGGCTGATGTGAAATGTGAGGACTGTGTGGATCTGCACGGATTAGGCATTAGTCAAGCGCAGTTCCCCAAATGTGCAATGAGTCCCGAGCTGAACGATGTAATGATATTATCGCTAAAGCGTGGATCTTTTGCGCACTATGCGAGGAAATGGGATCTGATCACAGTGAGTCCCATTGGCTGTTCTGTGGGAAAGTTTTATCCAGGGAATTTGAATTGCGGGATGAGATCAGACTCTTCTTGGAGGAAGACGGTAATGGACTTGCCATGAAACATGAAAGTCTCATGAAACTTGCATGCCTCAACTTAGGGGCTGTTTACACGACACCATTTTCAACTAAAAAGGTAAAACTTTTTTGTTGTTCATTTAAATGACAATGGCGTTTTGGGAGCCTGAAAACGCAAAGTTTTAAAAACAGGTTTCAAAGTGCAAGTTTTTAAAAACGTTATGCGTGTAAACAACAAAACCCTGAATCTCTGAAGACGATGATGTCATGCTCATGCATATCACATGTTCAGTCAATAGTGTTTACCTATGGGCAGCTTGAAAATATTTTGGGGGACGCAGCTGAAATGTTTGGGAACCACGGATCTAATTTTAATTTCAACACTTGTTGGCTGCATTCAAATAAAGAAATGTAAAAAAAAAAAAGTGGACTTGTTTAAGGGTGTTTGTGAATGAGTCTACAGTTATTACCAGTGCTTAAGTTTTCATTTAGAAGATTTAACATATCCTCCATGGCAGTACACGGTCTTTAGCAGAGGAGAAAGCCTTGACTCAGGGATGAAGAGACTCAACAGGAATATGAAGATCCTCAGATGTACATCTTTAGATCCGTATCCACTTTAATCTCAATGTTCTGCTCTCTGTGAGTTTCATGTTCAGTAGATCATCAGCAGTGATGGAGATCATCCTCCAGTGGGGTATTACTGCCCTCTACTGGCTGCAGAGAGAAGACTCATTATTTAAGACATACAACGCATAGATAAATAATTAAGATTTTAGTTAATAAATATAATGCTAGCTATTTTTATTATAAATGTATGTGATCATCATCTTCCTCAATGTCCTCATTATCTGTGTTGTGATTCTCTCTTTGTTTTCTCCTCATTTGACATTCATTTGACAACCCCTTCTAGAGAGAGAGAGAGAGAGAGAGAGAGAGAGAGAGAGAGAGAGAGAGAGAGAGAGAGAGAGAGAGAGAGAATGTGTGTGTGCACAGGTTTATTTCATATTACATTTTACATTGCCCAAATGTCCCCACAAGGATAGTAAAACCTGAGATCACCTTCATTGAGGAGCAGCGAGCGTGAGGGAATGAGGTTAATAAACATACTAAGTTATATGTTTATGAAAATGTAATAATACAGAAAGTTTTTGAAAGAAAGAAAGACTCTGATAGTTTTGCTGCATCAGCTCCTGTTTTATCCAGAGCCAGTCAGTCCTCCTCCTGATGTCATCCCTCTGTAAGACAAATATCTATTAACAAGAAGAAAGACATCAAGTGTGTCATTTTTTTATTCCTTCCTTCTTTTAAAATCTTGTTTACCTGGTATCGCTTGGACAGCCTGCCTAATGCTAGACATTGTGAGGACTTGTTTTTCCAGGAGTCTTTATCATAGATGATCTCTTCATCCAAACAACAACACTCTGATTACTGATGCTGCTGAACACACTCGAGAGATTAAAGGGGTCCTATTATGATTTTTCACTTGTCAAATCTAGGTAGTGTGTAATGTTGCTGTTTTAGCATTAAAAATATCTGCAAGGTTACAAAGCGCAAAGTCAAGTCAAGTCAAGTCAAGTCAAATCAAGTCACCTTTATTTATATAGTTCTTTTTACAATACCTGTTGTTTCGAAGCAGCTTTATAGAGATAACAGGATTTTTTTTTTAATAATATTGTTAAATATAAAATGAAATGTCCCCAACTAAACAATGGTGACAAAGGCGAAGAAAGGCGACAGTGAAGGAACCAAAACTCCATCAGTGACAGAATGGAGAAAAAAACCTTGGGAGAACCCAGACTCAGTCTCAGTCCTCCTCTGGCCAACGACCCAACAGAGTATGATTATGATTTAGGCAGCATAATAGGCACAAGACAGGTCTGGCTGGTGTACTCTCTCAAGGCAGGCACAAGGCGCATTCGAGATGAGACGCCGCGTGCACATCACTGAGGTTAAGAGCTCGCTCAAGTACTGCAGCGCTAAACCATTTAGTGCTTTGTAAGTAATCAGCAATATTTTAAAATGTATACGATGTTTAATAGGCAGCCAATGCAGTGTTGACAGAACCGGGCTAATATGGTCATACTTCCTGGTTCTGGTAAGAACTCTAGCGGCTGCGTTTTGAACTAGCTGTAGTTTGTTTATTAAGCGTGCAGGGCAACCACCCAGTAGAGCATTACAATAATCTAGCCTTGAGGTCATGAAAGCATGAACTAATTGTTCCGCATTTGTCCGTGAGAGCATATGACGTAATTTAGATATATTTTTAAGATGGAAAAATGCTGTTTTACAGATACTAGACACGTGACTTTCAAATGAAAGATTGGTATCAAAGAGCACACACACACACACCCAGGTTCCTAACTGACGACGAAGACTTAACAGAGCAGCCATCAAGTGTTAGACAGTATTCTAGGTTATTAGGTGAGGAAGTTTTTTGTCCAATGATTAGAATCTCTGTTTTTTCAGAATTTAGTAGTAGGAAATTACTGGTCTTTCAATTTTTTATATCAGCTATGCATTCAGTTAAATTTGTGAATTGGTAAGTTTCGTTAGGTTTTGAAGAAATATACAGCTGAGTATCATCAGCATAACAGTGAAAGCTAATTCCATGTTTCCTAATGATATCTTCTAATGGTAGCACGTACAGAGTGAACAGCAGCGGTCCTAGCACTGAGCCTTGAGGTACGCCATACTGAACTTGTGAAAGATAAGAATCTCTTTATTTACTGCTACAAACTGAAAACGGTCAGATAAATATGATTTAAACCATGCTAGTGCAATTCCACTAATGCCAACATAGTTTTCTAGTCTATTTAAAAGAATGTTGTGGTCGATAGTATCAAATGCAGCACTAAGATCAAGTAACACTAATAGAGAGATACAACCACGATCGGATGATAGGAGCAAATCATTTGTGACTTTAATGAGAGCAGTCTCAGTACTATGGTACGGTCTAAATCCGGACTGAACATCCTCGCAGATATTATTTCTTTCTAAAAAGGAACACAGTTGTGAGGACACTGCTTTTCTAGTATCTTTGACAGAAAATGTAGATTCGAGATCGGCCTGTAATTGACTAATTCTGTATGATCAAGTTGCGTTTTTTTAACATGGAGTTTAATCATAGCCAGCTTAAAGATTTTTGGTACGTATCCTAGAGACAAAGATGATTTAATGATATTGAGAAGAGGATCTATGACCTCTGGAAGCATCTCTTTCAATAGCTTAGTTGGTATAGGGTCTAACATACAAGTTGTTGATTTAGATTTAACGAGTTTAGAAAATTCCCTGTAACGATCACCAGCTGGAGTGCCCTCGAGAGCCACCAGAGGGCACTCCACAATAGACTATTACACTCCATTACAGACTACATTTCCCAATACCCACTGCCCGGACTCATCACTGATTGCATCACACCTGTACCTCATTGTCACTGATTGCATTAACCTGTGTCTTGTCATCCTGCTAGTCTCAGTCTATTTATATCATGTTCATTCAATCACTCACCGCGAAGTCTTGTTGTACTGTGTGTCTGCATTTCCGAGCGGTTTCCCGTGTTTTGTTTCTGTTTTTGACTTTGGATTGTTCTTGGACTCTGATTATTGCCGCCTGCCCTGACCTCTGCCTGTTTCTTGGATTCTCTCTGTGTATTCTCCATTGTCCTGTCTGCTGATTCTTGACCCTGCCTGTACGACCATTCTATATTAAAGCTGCATTTATATCTTCACCTCCAAGTCTCGGAGCAGTTCGTGACATTCACCCTCTCCTATAACAATGAATGAATCGAATTTTTCCTCATGAAGACTACAATGCACTGTCTGATGCGCTACTGTAGTAGACGTTTACATAGTTATAATTTTCTCCCTGATATTATCAATCTTGTAAGTAAAGAAGTTCATAAAGTCATTACTGCTGTGCTGCTTAAAAACGTCTGGGATTGAAGCTTTATTTTTAGTTAATTTAGCCACTGTTTCAAATAATTACCTATGTTTATTTTCTTCTAATAGGGTTGATAAATAAGCAGATCTAGCAGCTTTTAAAGCCTCTCTGTAAGCAATTGAGCTCTCCTTCCATGCAATCCGAAATACCTCTAGTTTAGTTTTCTTCCAGATTCGCTCCATTTTTCTGGCTGCTCTCTTAAAAGCCTGTGTGTGTGTGTGTGTGTGTGTGTGTGTGTGTGTGTTGTGTGTGTGTGTGTGCTCGTTGTACCACGGCGTCGGACTATTTTCTTTAATCTTCTTTAAGTGCAACGGAGCAACTGTGTCTAAAGTGCTGGAAAAGAGAGAGTTAAACGTTTCTGTCGCAATATCAAGTTCTTCTAAGCTATCCGGAGAAGCTGAGATGATGAAACTGATTAGGAAGATTATTGATAAAGCAATCTATAGTGGCAGAAATGATAGGTCTAACATATTTGTAACAATGTAACTAGAGAATGCACGTTATGGCTGAAGAATCTAAACAAAGCTGTGAAGTGCAGCGGGAAAGCTGTTGAGGGGGGGGGGGGGGGGGGGATGGGGTTGGCTGGCGGTGTTCAGGTGAAGCGGAGCGGAGAATAAGATGATCCACGGTTGAGAAACTAAAAGGCTGTGAAAACTGCTTGAACAGAGCACAAACATCGATCTGGCACAAGACAGCACACGAAAGGGTATTAAAAAGGAGACTAGAGTATTTAATTGACACCGAACAGGTGAAAGGAGATAAACAATAACGAGATAATAAATGGGATAAACAAGGGGACGGGAAAAAAACAGTGATGCACATGGTGAACTTTCAAACAAAACAAACACGCAACTGATACAGGGGAAAACGAACAGATCAGCCCAGGGACACTGCCATTAGAAAGCTTGGAAGAGCCAGAACATTTTTTAATATATCTCTGATTGTATTCATCTGAGAGAAGAATGTCATATACATCTAGGATGGCTTGAGGGAGAGTAAATCATGGGCTAATTTACATTTGAAAGTGAACTACTCCTTTAAGATAAATTGACTAAATAAATAGAGGTTCATTAGAAAGTTCACAAGTGTAATTCTTAACTTTTTCTGGAATTTTCCAGCAATCACTCGCTGTCTTATAAACACCTCAGGAACTGTGGACACTTGTGTAGAAGTTCAACATGATGATGAGATGATCAGTGTAACTCCACAACAACTACATAAATGTCTCCACTAACATTCAGAAACTCTTGAATGTAAGGCTCTCCGTAAGGCTGCACTCGCTACTGGTTATTCTGGGGATTCTGGATGAGGGAGATTGGCCTGTTCTGTTATTGCTGGAGTTTCTGAACCTTGTGTAAAGACTCCGCCCTCTTCTGAACGGAGGCGGAGCTAAAGCTCATTTGCATTTAAAGCGACACATACAAAACCGGCATTTCTCACATGTTGCCAGCCCCCCAAAACAATTTCTATTAGCTCTGTAATCTGTACAGGAATCCGTGATCATTTCAGTCCTCTTTACACCTCATATGAAAACAGCAGCAGGCTTCGGCTTATACCCGTCCTTTACATCATCAGAGGACAGAGGACAAGGTCTGTGTTTATCGATAGATTATGATATCAGCATCTACAGTTCTTTTGTCATAAATGCAGTTTAAATACTGTGATGCAAGAGCGATACGAGCCTTTTGCTACAGTGTTCACCCCTCATCACACTACTGTTCCCTTTCGAGGGAACTCAACAATGCATCGAGAACTCGACACTTTGGGGACGCTCCCTTAGCATGCGCCTCTGAAGTAAGAATGAAACTAATCCAATCCTGATTGGTGTTGCGTCGTGACGTAACATGTGACGGCATAACCGGAAGTATAAAGATGACGCTGACACATACACATACCAGCTATCGCTCTTCAGCAAGCGCTCTCTGTGAAACTGTCTGTCGTATTTGATGTTGTTTGTCTGTGCTAAGCTTTATATTATGGCGAGTGAACAATACACTAAGTGTGTGCACCCCTGCCCAAGATTATATGCCACGGGTAGGGACACGCATCAGCTGTGTGTGTGTGTATTGTTTAGGGGCGCAGCACGCACAGTCAGCGCCTTGAGAGGGCTGCCTGTGATACTGTGAAGCACTTCCTATTAAAGTGCTGCGCTCCCGCTTGGCTATATTATTTCACTGATGATGGCCAGGCTCGCGATCCCCGCGATTCGGGTCCCGCGTCCGTTGAGGCGGCGCGACGGCTTAGATCGCGGAGATCGCAGAAGGATCTCGCGGATGAGAACGAGACTGCAGAGGCACCTTTTCTCTCATCATCCGCAGATTCTATGACACTCGTTCACGACGCAGACGCCCGCGATGCGGCTTCTTCTGCCCGTGACGAGTGCCCAGTGCTCAAGCTATCTGTTTATAAGGAAGTAGATGTGCTCAGCATCGGGAACGAGCAACATGAGTCACACTCGCTGGCTTATGTTTCTGCTTATGTAGAGCTCGTGGAGGTTGTGATGAGTGCTGTGGCCAGTATAAATAAATAAATAAATATATATAAATATATCAGCTGGCCACAAAATAAGGAGGATAATCCCCGTCAAAATGAACTAGACGAGAGATTCCTGCAGCACCGTTCACAAACTCAGAGCCGGGGCTTACTGTTTTTTCCCAGATCTTTATATATATATATATATATATATATATATATATATATATATATATATATATATATATATATATATATATATGTGTAGATCCTGGGAGAAACCCCACACTTTACCTATCTCACCACATTCATTATATGTTTATTCGAATGTGGTGGGTGCGAGAGAGTCGGGTTATGGCAAGATGCCGCAGATGGAGGAAGCTTTAGTGAGTTATCTTTCTCCTGATCTGGCATCTTCGCTTTAAGCCCCGGTGCTGCCCAACAAGCCGTGCAGGGACACCTCTGCACTGGTTGGCTGGGCTTATATGGTGCAGGAAATCGATTTTGCTCTTCCCCCGTTAAAAACGTTTCGGGACACATCGGTTTCCAGCGAACGCAGGCTGCAGTGTCCGCCCTACAGGCTTGCGGCCAGGCAGCTTTCGCCTTCGCCCATCGAGAATCGTTTTTCGGTCCAGCCCTGCCGGAAACCCGCTTCAGGGGGTCAGGAACGAATCCTGATTAATACCCGAAGCCAGGCTCGAGAGCCTGGTTCCTTTGGTAAAATATAAAAAAAAAAAAAAAAAAAAAAAGGGTCAGGCTGGTGCGTGCCTGCACTCTATGACGATTTTGCACGCGTACCAGGCCGATCTTTTTAAAGATCTAAATAAGGGAATATTTCCTGTCGGCCGCTCCGCTATCTCCTTCTGGCCTGTTTTCCAACACTGTCACTACAGTCGTTGACAGGTTTCAGGAAGCGAAAAAAAAAAAAAAAAAAGAGAGCGTTGCCTCTAGAGCCCCTCCTGCGGGAGTTTGGCAACAGAGGAAGCACTCTCAACCGAAGTGCTCCAGCCAGAAGGGTGACCTGAGGGCCGTCTTTCAGGCGAAGAAGGCTTCGGGAAAGAGGTCTTAATGGTAGTGTAGGACCTCGAGGGCTATACCCCCCCCCCCCCCCCCCCCCCCCCCCCCCCCCCCCCCCCCAGCTGTGGAACAATCAAGGTTGTTCTAGCAGCAGGTGCCCTCAGGGAAGAAGATGTTGTCCCGCCATCTTTGACGCTTCGGGCCACATCGATTTCCAGCGAACGCACACTGTGACGTTCGCCCCAAAAGCTTGCAACAGGGCACCGACTATGGTCACAAAATCTGTATTGACTTTTTTCCTGCCGGTCCTCCGCTTCAGGAAGTCGAGAATTGTGCTTGAAAAACACCCGAGGCCAGCCTCGAGGGGCTGGTTCCCTTAGTAGATTTTGTAGAAGAATGGCAACGCCTTCCGAATATATATCTATATGGGTCCTGTATATTATAAAATATTATAAAATATGGGTACAGATTGCAGTTCGGTCACCGACCTCCCTAGTTTGCTGGGGTGTGGTACCGACTGCAGTGGTTCCAGAACAGGCTCAGGTTATGAAACAAGAGATACAGACTCTACTGGAATTAAGGGGCCATAGAATGTGTTCCCCTACCAGACAGGGAGTCCGGGTTTTACAGCCGGTACTTTATAGTTCCAAAGAAGGATGGCGGACTGAGGCCTGTTTTAGATCTAGGGCTTTTTGAATCGTTCTTTGAGGAGATTCAGGTTCAAAATGCTTACTATTACCATTATCGTGAACCAAATCAGATCCGAGGACTGGTTTGTCACGATGGATCTAAAAGACGCTTATTTCATGTCTCCATCCTTCCATGTCACAGGAGGTTCCTGAGGTTGCTTTCGGGGCGAAGCATACCAATATCGGGTTCTTCCGTTCGGCCTAGCACTCTCTCCCCGCACGTTCACAAAGTGTATTGATGCGGCTCTGGCTCCACAGAGGCTTCAGGGCATCCGTATACTGAATTACATCGACGACTGGCTCATATTGACCCAGTCTCGGGAAATGGCAGTTCGGCATCGAGATGTCGTCCTTGGCCACATTCAGAACCGGGGGTTGAGGCTCAACACTAAGAAGAGATGTTGGACCCAGCTCAGAAGACTACTCTTCTGGGCGTGGTATGGAATTCGGTTACGATGTGGGCACGTATGTCTCCCGCTCGTATCGAATCCATCCTGGCCATGGTGTCCGGGATAAAGCTAGGCCAGGCCATCACTGTAAAGAAATTTCAAAGACTGCTGGGCCTCATAACATCCAACACAATTCCTTTGGGCCTGCTTCACATGAGGCCCCTTCAGTGGGGGCTCAAAGCCAAGGGTTTTTTCCCCCAAGGGGAATCTGTTCCGTATAATAAAGGTTGCGCGCAGATGCCTTCGTTCCCTATTACAGTTTTTACAAACTGCTTACACACAAAATCTTTTCATGTCACACGATTTTTGAAACCTCTCACTCAAAGTGCAAAACTACATGCCAAATCTTCAAAACCATAAGCTATTTCTCAGCCTTTGACTCAGTTCTCAATTGCATAAAACACTTTTTTCAAAACACTACACACAATTCTCTACCTAAAACACAAAGATCTATCAGGAAGTGACTTGCTTTCCTTTTCCAAACACAACAAATCAAAATGCTACACTTATTCACCAGGTCACACAGACACACTCCTCACATGTGCAAACACTAATTGCTTGTAACTGATCACCAACCAATCACTGCTTTACTTTAGGATAGATAGGCCTATAAATAGATCAAAGGTCAGATTACCTGTTTTGAACAATGGATGCTAACAACAATGAACAGAGAGCAAGAGGAGTAGGGGGAAGAGGAGGATGAGGAGGAGGCAGAGGAGGAGGAGGAGGAGGAGGAGGAGGAGGTGGCGGAGGAGGAGGAGGTGGCGGCGGAGGAGGAGGAGGAGGTGGCGGCGGAGGAGGAGGTGGCGGCGGAGGAGGAGGAGGAGGTGGCGGAGGAGGAGGAGGTGGCGGCGGAGGAGGAGGAGGTGGCGGCGGAGGAGGAGGAGGCGGCGGAGGCGGAAGGGGAAGGGGAAGTGGAAGGGGAAGGGGAAGGGGAAGGGGAAGAGGAAGGGGAAGAGGAAGAGGACGAGGGCAAATAAGAGACGGAAGGAGAGCCATCTCTGATGAGATTAGAGCAACACTTGTTGATCATGTAATCAACCACGGTTTGACCATGAGAGAGGCTGGACTGAGAGTCCAGCCCAACTTGAGTCGATTTACAGTGGCGTCCATAATTCGAACCTTCAGAAATGAGAACAGGTATGCAACTATCTAATGACTATTTTAGCATTATAATAATGTACTGTAAAATACGTATGACTATATTGCAGTAACATTTGTAACTCTAAGCCATCCATTTACTGCCCTGCATTGAATGAATGAGGTTGGTTATCATGCTGTACTACATTTTTTTTTGTTACGTAAAGTTCCTATGCTGAACACATACTGTGTTTGAATTCTGTACAGAGTGGAAAGGCAAAGACATCATGGAGGACGAGGACGCTTGTTTACAGATGTACAAGAGACTGCAATTATAAATATAGTTTTGGCCAACAATGCAATTAGGATTCGAGAGATAAGAGAGCATATCTTGAATAATGACACCATATTCAACAACATAAATGCTGTAAGCCTGTCGACCATACAACGCATCCTCCAACGGCATCAAGTGACGTTGAAACAACTTTACAATGTGCCATTTGAGAGAAACTCTGACAGAGTCAAGAATCTGCGACATGACTTTGTAGAGGTATGTATGCAACACTACTTCCAGTTCTTCAGACATACCATATTTACTCATCTGTATATAATTCTGTCTGTTACAGAGAGTATTGGAGATGGATGCCCATGTACAGTGGTGCTCAGAATTAATGGTACCCCTGGTAAAAATGATAAAAAATGGCTATAAAAAATAAATCTGCATCATTTATCCTTTTGATCTTTCATTAAAAAAATTGGCAAAATCCTAACCTTTCATTGAAGTAAAAGATTTGAAAGTGGGGGGGAAATCACATTATAAAATAAATGTTTTTCTCCAAAACACGTTGGCCACAATTATTCATACCCTTTTATTAAATACCTTTTTGCAATCTCCTTTTGCCAAGATAACAGCTCTGAGTCTTCTCCTATAATGCCTGATGAGTTTGGAGAACACCTGACAAGAGATCAGAGACCATTCCTCCATACAGAATCTCTCCAGATCCTTCAGATTCCCAGATTCATGTTTATGCTTCTTCTCTTCAGTTCACCCCACTCATTTTCTATATGGTTCAGGTCAGGGAACTGGGACAGTCATGGCAGAAGCTTCATTTTGTGCTCCCTAACACATTTTTGTGTTGATTTTGATGTTTGTTTTGAATCGTTGTCCTGATGGAAGATTCAACCACGGCCCATTATAAGATTTCTAGCAGAAGGCCTCAGGTTTTGATTTTTTATCTGTTGATATTTGATAGAATCCACAATGCCATGTATCTGAATAATAAGTCCAGGACCTCCAGCAGAAAAATAGGCCCACAACATTAAAGATCCAACGGTATATTAAATTGTACACATGGGATACTTTTTATCCTTGTGTGCACCAAACCCATCTAGCGTGTTTGCTGGCAAAAAGCTCTTTTTTTTAGTTTAATCTGACCACAGAACCCTGTGCCGTTTGAAGATCCAGTCGTGTCTGACCACTGAATATGCTGGAGTTTATATTTGGAGGAGCGAGGAGGATTTTTCTTAAAACCCTCCCAAACAACATGTGGTGATGTAGGGGTTGTTTGATTTTTTTTAATAGGCTTTCTGACCCCATGACTCAACTAATCTCTGCAATTCTCTATCTGTGATCCTTGAAGAGTCTTTGGCCACTTAAACTTTCCTCCTCACTGTCCATTAAGAAAATATAGACACACGTCCTCTTCCTGGCAGAATCGTAACATCTTTAGTTGATTATAACTTCTTAATTATTGCCCTGATGGTCAAAATGGGATTTTTCAATTCTTTAGCTATTTTCTTACATCTTACTTTCTATTTTGTGATGCTCAACGATCTTTTGATGCACATCAGAACCATGTTCTGTGGTTTTATTCATTGTAATGTATGATTAAGGGAATTTGGCCTTTGTGCTTCCTCATATTTAAACTCCTGTGAAACAAGAAGTCATAGCTGGACAATTTCATGTTCCTAGTCACCCTGGTGTGCTAAAAAAGGTAAATATTAATGGGAATATACTTCATAGATATTTTATTCATAAAAAATTCTAGGGGTATGAATAATTGTGGCCAACGTGTTTTGGAGAAAAATATTTATTTTATAATGTGATTTCCCCCCCACTTTCAATTCTTTTACTTCAATGAAAGGTTAGAATTTTACCAATTTTTTTAATGAAAGATCAAAAGGATAAACGATGCAGATTTATTTTTTATAGCCATTTTTTAGCATTTTTACCTGGGGTACCATTAATTCTGAGCACCACTGTAATTCGCCACAAATTTATTTATGTGGATGAGGTTGGCTTCAACCTCACCAAAACCAGGCGCCGTGGACGTAATGT
This sequence comes from Chrosomus eos, assembly GCA_036326025.1. Classification (NCBI taxonomy): domain Eukaryota; kingdom Metazoa; phylum Chordata; class Actinopteri; order Cypriniformes; family Leuciscidae; genus Chrosomus; species Chrosomus eos. Next base: position 39,361,041 of record CM070835.1, on the reverse strand, counting down.
AATAGGACAGAGGGCAATTACCAATGTCCCTGGACAGCGTGGGGGTAATATAACCATGTGTGCTGCCATCACTCAAAACGGGGTCCTCCATCACAATGCCACACTGGGTCCATACAACACCGGCCATATACTCACTTTTCTGGATGCAATTCACACAATACTTGTCCTGATCCAGACCAGGCGCCTGCTAGATTTGTGGTTGTGTGGGAAAATGTTAGTTTTCACCGGGCTGTTCTGGTCCAAAACTGGTTTGCCACCCATCCACAATTTGTAGTTTTGTACGTACCCCCATATTCACCTTTTCTAAATCCCATAGAGGAATTCTTCTCAGCCTGGTGCTGGAAAGTGTATGATCGGCAACCCTTTGCCCGCATGCCGCTTCTCCAGGCAATGGAGGAAGCATGTGGGGACATAGAGGTTGCCTCTGTCCAAGGTTGGATACGCCATGCTAGGAGATACTTCCCTCGATGTTTGGCAAGAGAAAATGTATCTTGTGATGTGGACGAAGTATTGTGGCCAGACCCAGCTCGGAGAAGAGATGAAGCTTAGCACTGGGGACTGCACCCCCTGCCCCCCTGCCAATTCCTGGACCGGGACCCCACACACAATTTACTGTATTCTACTGTAAAGAATATACTTTTGGTTTACGTAAATGTTTATAGTTTTGTTGTATGCTAATGTGTACAACAGTAATGTTTGGCCTAATAAATATTTTCTGTTTCTACATTGCATTGGCGTTTCCGGTGTACTTGTTACCAGCAAATTACTTTCACTGTAGAACATTGTATTGAAATGCAGATATGTAGAAGCCTATGAAAGACCAAAGAGCTTTAGATTTAGAACAGCAGTGTTTACATGGTATATCCAAAAATGTATTATTATGAAATAAGTTTTTTGCCATTTGATGCAAAAGCTTCATTCTGACATGTGTTTATGGCATTTTGAATGCAGTGTTGCATTTTGAAGGAGATGTGAGGCATTTTGCATTTTGTGTGTGCAGTTTTGAGAATTGTGTGTAGAGTTTTGAAAAAAGGAGACTTAGTTTTGAAAACGTGTGTAAGCAGTTGGTAAAAACTGTAATATGGAAGAAACCTTGGTTCTTGTCCCAAGGTCCAGTGTTAGGGGCATCATGTCACCGGTAAACTGTTTCGACAGATGCTTCCCTCGTGGGTCTGTGGCAGGACCATCATCATTCTTGGCATATAAATTGCCTAGAGATGTTGGCTGTGTTCAGGGCTCTGAGGAGCTTCCTCACAGACATCAAAGGTTACCACGTCTCAGTGGTAGCTTATCTGAACCAACAAAGGAGACTCAGATCGCGCCCTCTATCCAGATTGGCGCATCAGATCATTTTATGGTCCCAAGGGAAAATATTATCTTAGGAGGAATATATGTCCTGAGGTTCTGTCCTCGAAAGGGAACGTCTCGGGTTATGACTATAACCCTTGTTCCCTGAGAAGGGAACGAGACAATGCATCGCTCTGCCACGCCCCTCGAGGCCTTAGAGCGTCTTGCTTCATCGCGAGGCTGGTATGTGTATGTGTCAGCGTCACCTTTATACTTCCGGTTATGCCGTCACATGTTACGTCACGACGCAACACCAATCAGGATTGGATTAGTTTCATTCTTACTTCAGAGGCGCACGCTAAGGGAGCGTCCCCAAAGTGTCGAGTTCTCGGTGCATTGTTTCGTTCCCTTCTCAGGGAACAAGGGTTATAGTCATAACCCGAGACGTTTTCCTTAAGTGAAGACAAACTTTAGAAAATGTTATTTTCATTTGAAAATGTAAAGTAAGTAGCCTAACCTGGTTGCCTTAGTTCATTTAAACAAAAAAAAATAAGTTGATACAAAAAAAAAAATAAGTTGATACAAAGAAAAAGATCAGTTTAAACTCCAAATATAGTTGTTATCTGAACAAAGTTTGTGAACATAAGCTGATTTGACAAAAAGGGAAAGTTGTGATAAATCATGAAAACAGTTTTACAGTGTAGTGACAGACAGCACTGATTTAAACTGCTGATCAGAGTGAGTGACAGACACAGAGAAATATCATGTAGTTTTTCGTTCTAATAAATAATGACCGTGATTGTGACGTTTAAAGTCAGTTTTTGTTGGTTTGAAGCGGCAAATTGATAGATTCATGTTCATCATGTAGAAAACAAAAAGGAATGGTTTGATATAGGGAAGATTAAGCAAATGATCAATCTAGACAATTACAGTAATCTAATGTTTGTCTATATTCTAAATTAATTTTAATTCATATGATCTGGTTAGTTAAATTGATTTGAAATGAAATCCATATTCAGGAATTGACTTGATAAGTAGTGTAGAACCTATTGTATGTATTGCTCTTGCCTACCCTAGTATACAAACAATTTATGAAATGTTTGTTTTTTATCATCATCTTGATTGTTTATTTATACAGTTTTTTGACCACACTTTCAGTAAAAATATTTGAAAGTTATACTTTTATTCAGCAAGAATTGCATTAAAGACAATAGTAAAGACTTTTGCATTGTTGCACACACAAAATCTATTTAAATAAATTCTGTTCTTTTGAACTTTCTATTTATCAAAGAATCCTAAAAAATGTACTAGTTTCTACAAAAATAGCACTCTGCTGTGATAATAAGAAATGTTACAGTTTTACTGCATTTCTTTCCCCATTCCCTGAACTTCACGAGCAGAACAAGATTTATTTGTGAAATTATCATGGCTCATATAAATAAAAATCATATCAATTCACAGTTTTATAAATATTCTGCGGTTTGAACATTCACATTTCTCAACAAAAATATTTGCAGTTCATCCACAAAGTTGTTGTTTTTCATGTCTTCAGAGCGATGTCCCTGTGCCGTCTCTGATCGAGACCTCAGACGTCACGGTTTGTGGAGCAAGAGCCTCTGAGGTGTAACTGCAAGCTTTCCTGCATCTCCGCCTGGACAGGCGCCGCTTGAACTCATCCGTGGTGAAATAGTACATCACTGGGTCCAGACAGCAGTTCAGACTCGCTAAACACAAGGTGACCGGATGAACATGGAGGACTGCGACCTTAAAGGCAGAACTAATGCTACCGTTTGATTTGGTCAAAAAAATCCAAAGGGAAAGTTATGTGATAGGGCACAAAACAGACCAGGAACACACCAGCACAACTCAACACCATCTTGAACGCCTTGTGCTTTTCCCCAGTGTCCTGCAGTACGCATGTTTTCTCTCGCAGACTCGCAGCGGTCAGACACGTGCAGGTGAGCACCACAGCCAGCGGGAGAAGAAAACCAATGAGTTCTGCGAAGGTCACGAGGGACACTCCTAGTTCTTTGCTGAGTTGGATCATGGGCAGCTCAGAGAAGCAGCAATATACATTCTCATGGTTTCTTCGTAGAAGAGGGAATGGCAGACATCCCAAACACACCACGAGCCAGCCGACTAAACACCAGCTGCGGTCCCGCCGTTTCTTCGTGCCGCCGTATCGCAGCGGCTGGATGATGAGTCGACAGCGTCTCAAACTGATGCAGGCCAGGAAGTAGATGCTGGCGTACATGTTGACGTACTTCACATAGAAACAGACCATGCAAGCAAACTGACCAAAAGGCCATGAATTGTTCAAATAGTAGTAAACGCGCAGAGGTAGAGATAACACCTGCAGCAGATCTGCGACGGCCAGGTTGATCATGAATATCACAGCCTTCTTCGTCTCCTTTATGTAGGCATAAAACACCCAGAGAGCTAGAACATGCCAATCAGTCCAGGAACAAGAATCACAGTGTAGAAGACTGCATAAATGTGATGCTGATAATCTCGTATAGTTGTTGTTGTTTGGTTATCAGGCTATTGCAACAGAAATGTGTCAACACTCATCTTTTCATCTCCTTTAACTGCAAACTTTTATTGATGCACTGGGTTCAGCTTGGCAATGGCACTGTAGTTTTGGGATGGCACACGTGTTAGACAACTCTCAGCATCCAATAGTCCAAAACAGCATTCAGTAAACACTAAAATTCCTTATCAAAATGGCTTATTTAAAACATCCCAGAAATATTCTTCTGACATTGTTACTTCCATATGCAACACGCACGAGAGTTGTCCAGTTCTGAAAAACAGCAGACGGCTCAAGTTAGATACAATAAAACATTCTATAGTCTAACATTAGAAGGAAAACTATGAGATGAAGTTAGTCTCAAAATTATTAACAAATACATGCACACAGTTATCCATGAACTTCACTATTGTTGCAAATGTATCTTACTCTCCACAACCACATTCCCCTCAACCTTTGTCTGCGAAATTCAGAATTAAATCATTGTGAAGAGATTTGTACAAATGAAGACATGCAAAAGGTTTTCTTAAGTGTTAATATTTCATAATTTGTACATTCAATATAAAATGTGCATTTTATGCATCTAGTAACATGTGTTGTGTTCAATGACTGCTTTTCTGAGTCCATCCTATTTGATTCATTTGGAATTTTAGACTTTCATTCCATGGCTTTCAGTTTAGTTATAATACTGGTGTGTGCACATTTTTTTTATTAAAGTACCTTGTCCTGCGGTTTATATGGTCATGGCTTTTTCAGCTAGTTTCACCACAGAGCCTTTAATGTTCCTATATCATATAAAGCAGCAGTCAGGAACCTATGACTTTCGAGTCACACCTCTTTGACACTTACATACAATTAAAGTGAGTAAAGTATAATGTGTATTTGGTTGTGCTGTCCGGGGGGAGGGCTCAGTCTGAGAACGCATTCTGTCATCTCTCTCAATGTGAAGTTCATTCTGAAACGCGACAGAACATGACATTAACTCAGTGATACTTGCCACCCACACACGTGAGAGTTTATGTCTTTACAAAGCTATAAGTCTCCATTTTTAAATGATGTAAATCATACAAAAAACAAATATTCTCTGTTTAAGTAATCCCGTATGAAAGCAACAACACAGTTTCTCCAGCCCGAGCTCATTAACTCTAATGTGACCACGCCCACATGTGCGCAAGCTGTTCAAATTGCAAATGATCCACGCAGAGGAGCGCAGAGCTATAAAAGCCCTCATCACCTCTAAACAAAGAATCAGCGACTTCAGTCCTGCTCTGCTTTTCATCGAGACTGGAAGTGTTTGGCCTGTGCACCTTGGATTTACCTCAGAATTAGAAGAACAACGATTTGATTATGAGAACGATTTTTAAGGTAAGACACATAATAAGCGTCTTATGGTTGCATAAACTTTACATTGTAGCTACTAGTAAAACTGGTGCCAGACTAAAGACTAACCCGTGTTTACTGTAAATACTGTGTTTGTGGATATCTGCTCAAGTGAGATATGTATAATGTTTCATAGTTTGGAGCGCGGCTCGATCGCTTCAGTAAACGTTCTCTGCAAGCGCTGTGCGTTTGAAAAGTAAAAAACGCCAAACATTAGGCTTCAATGTTTTTACTCCAATCTCATTTCATAATGAATGGAAAACGTTTGAGGTAACATGATAATCCATATATTTTTTGTCTAGTGTAGTGTTACTGAAGTGTTCCTTTTTAACAATGTATAAGCTGCCTGCTATCTATCTGTTATTATTTTATGCAGCCCTACACATATATGCCTAGCCTGACTACGTCAGACTTCTTACTTCCGCTCAATTTCATTTTGCTCCTTACTCATGTGAGACAGCGGCCTATCTATCTGTTTTCCTCCGGCCTGAAAACAGCCGGGCCAATCAACGAACAGAGGGCGGGCTGAAAGCCGTGACGTAGTCGCTAAGCGCCGAGTTTAAGAATAGGTCAGGGAAATCGAAAACGACCGCAGATATGGAGACGCGGATGCAATTCGCTCTGTTGTGAAGAATATTCCCAGCATTAGCAAACTGAAGCCCGAACAAGAAGCATGTGTATTAAACATTTGAATGGAGGTGATGTTGTGGCCCTACCCAAGTGAAAAAAAAGTATACTTTATTGTATTTGTAATATATTCCCTGTTTTAATTTGTACATTGCAAATATACTAATAAAATACAGTATATTAGCAGCAACTTTTGACTATTTTCACAATACAATTTTTAATACACTTTAAAATAATTGTAAATTTAGTTATATTTTCTAAAAAATATATTTATACAAAAATATACTTGAAGTGAAAGTTCTGTTTATTTTTTTATAAGTATATTTATTTGCACTTTTCTTAAATATATTTTATGAATATTTTTTAACTATGTGCTGAAAATGATCATTGTAACAATGCATTGAAAGTATACTTTCAAAGTACATTATTAAATAACCTGAAGTTGTAGTACTTTGTTAAATTATAGATTTTTTAAGTGTATTTCTTCATGCTTACAATTCACTTAATTGCTACTTTCAGAAAGTAATAAAACGTCTCAGGTTACTATTGTAACCATAGTTCCCTGAGAACAGGGAACGAGACAATGCGTCATTTGACACTATGGAACGCCCCTTGCGTGATTGCGTCTGAAGCATCTATGCCAACTTAGTCCAATGGAAATGAGAGAATGAGCGTCACGGGCGCGGTGACGTCATGAACCAGAAAGATAAGAGCACTTCCGCTGCTCGCCGGCATTTAGCTTCGACAGTTGCCGAAGCAAGCCGAAGCAGGGACGCAGGAAGTATGGCAGGGGGGACGCATCGTCTCGTTCCCTGTTCTCAGGGAACATGGTTACAATAGTAACCTGAGACGTTCCCTTATCGAAAAGGGAACTTCGAGATGCGTCCATTTGACACTATGGGAACGAGAATACCCAAAGCGCCATTAGTTACAAGTACCTGAGTGTCAGTCTGTTGATCTAACACATCGCACCTGAGAACCGTGGTGAGCATCCAGGTCCAAATTGTAAAATCTCAACAAATGTGAGCGGAGAGGAACAGCCCCCGCATCACAAACATCTTGAAGAGATACCCCCCTGGCAGTAAGGCTTTAGAAGCCGCCATACTCTCCTGGTCGAGTGAGCTCGACCACCAAAGGACAAGGCTGGCCCAAGTACTCGTATGCAAGTGAAATAGCCTCGACTATCCACTTACTGACTGTCTGTTTTTGAGGCAGGAAGACCTTTCTTAGGTGATCCAAAGCAAATCAGTAATTGTCGGCACTTCCTGATTGAGGAAGTCCGCCAGTACATAGTGTTCCAGTGCTCGCACTGGACACAAAAGGTGCAGTCTCTCTCCTGGTCCGCAGTTGCAAAAGGAGGACAGAAAGCCTGCAGCACAATAGGCCTCGAGTCAAGGTCGCACCTTAGGGACGTATCCCTGTTTTGGATATAGAACCCTTGACCACCCCCGTGCAAATTCAAGGCAGGTGGGGGAGACTGAAAGAGCCTGAAGTCACCAACTCTCTATAGGGACGAAATAGCTAGCAGAAAGAAGTCTTGAAAGTGAAGAACTTTTCTGAGACCGAATCTAAGGGCTCGAATGGGGCCCTAGACAGGCCTTCTAGAACTATAGTCAAATCCCAAGCTGGCACCTTAGTGCGAGTTGCAGGCCTCAGCCTCAAAGTGCCACGAAGGAAACGTGTAATCAGGGGGTCTCCCAAAGATATACCTCCCACCATAGTGTGGTAAGCCGCAATGGCTGCCACGTAAACTTTAGCGTGGAAGGGCCATAGACCTGACACAAAGCGCTCCTGCAGGAACTCGAGTACTGTGTTGACAGAACAGTTTAATTGGATCCCAATGATGTCGGTGACACCATAAGGGAGAAAACTCTCCATTTAAGCGCAAAAGTTTCCTCGTAGACCGGAGCTCTGGAGCTTAGGATGGTCTCAGCACCTCAGCTGAAAGACCACTACCTATAAGTTGGGCCCCCTCAGAGGCCAAACCCAAAGATTCCATCTCTCTGGTCGAGGGTGAAATATTGTGCCCCCGGCCTGAGACAGAAGGTCCCTCCTTATCGGGATCTCCAATGGAGGCCCGTCTAGCAGAAGGATGAGGTCCGCAAACCAGATCCGACTTGGCCAGCATGGTGCTACTAGCAGTAGGCTTATTCCACACTGACGGACCCGCTCCAGAACTCCTGGGAGCAGAGCAACAGGGGAAAGGCGTACAAGACGTAGCCTCGGCAGTGTCTGCACCATGGCATCCAGCCCCAGGGTGGGCTGGGTGAGTAAGGAATACACAGAGGGGACAGTGCGTCGTGTTGTGAGACCGAACAGGTCCACCTCTGCTCTCCATATGCCTCCCAGATTTTTCTCCACCGCCGTCGGTGGATTCTCCAGTCCCCTGGCCTCATCTCCTGCCTCGACAGGATGTCTGCTCCTATATTCTGTCCCCAGGAATATACACTGCCCTCAGAGAGAGTACCTTCCCCAGAGACCACAGGAGGATCTGGTGCGCCCGTTTGCAAAGCGGAAACGCCTCAGACCCCCCTGATGGTTCAGATAAGAGACCACAGATGTGTTGTTGTCTGTTCGAACGAGCACATGATTGGCCTCTTAGGTCCGGAAGGAAATGTCTCAACGCATTGAAGACGGCCATCATCTCCAGGCAATTTATGTGCCACGAAAGATGATGGCTTTTCACAGACCCTGAACCGAGCGGCCCTCCATTACCGCTCCCCACCCGGTGAGGGAAGCATCTGTCGAGATCACTAAATCGATGGCAAAGAGCTCCCAACACCGGACCCTGGGTTAAGAACCAGAATTTACATATAACTAAGGCCCCGAAAGCATCGCCGCGTGCCGTGATATGCAAAGTGGGTTTCCCCTCGGTGAGGAACCTTCTGGTCCGAGCCAGCACTGTAAAGGTCTCATGTACAGCATGGCCAAAAGAAATCCGTTGGACCCCTGCATGCCAGTAGACCCAACAGTCTCTCGAACTGTTTTACAGTGCGTGACTGGCCTAGCCTCAGCTCTTCTTGTGGCTGTTAAAAATCCCATACCACACCAAGGAAAGTGGTTTCTCTGTACTGGAGAAAGTATAGAAACAGCCAATTCCGCTAGAATCACCAGTCGATATAATTCAGAAAGCTTATGCCCTGAAGCCTGAGAGGGGCTAAAGCTGCATCCATGCATTTCGTGAACGTGCGGGGTGACAAAGCTAGGCCGAAAGGAAGAACCCGATATTGGTATTCTTTGCCCCTGAAAGAAAACCTCGGGAACTTCCTGTGCTGAGGGAGGATGGAGATAGGAAGTATGCATCCTTAGATCAGTGGTGTCAAACTCAATTCCTGGAGGCCACAGCTCTGCACAGTTAAGCTCCAACCAGCTCAAAACTCACACCTAAAAGGACATTTCTAGCAATCCTGAAGACCTGATTAGCTGGATCAGGTGTGGTTTGATTAGGGTTGGAGCAAAAACTGTGCAGAGCTCTGGCCCTCCAGGAATTGAGTTTGACACCACTGCTTTAGATCTATCGTGACGAACCAGTCCTCGGAAATCTGATTTTGGGTTCACGATCTAGTTTTTAGGGTCAGCTAACACTTGAACTTTAAGTTTTCTAACTGAGACCAGAATTAACAGGCGAAGATCTAAAAAGGACGCAACCCTCCATCCCTTTTTTGGAACAATGAAAATAATGGCTGTAAGAAACCGACACTCTGACGGTGAGTACACCTGTTTCTATAGCTTCTTGCAAACTAGGGACATTTACTTCTTGTCCCATTACCCAGAGCCTGCTCGGGATGCACTACTGTGGCAGCACCCGCTGTAAGGAGGAGACGAGAGCCAAACTGGATTCTGTATCCCTTCTCTACAAACTGCAGGACCCAATGAGAAATATTCGGCAGAAGCATCCACTCTGCCAGAAAATTACTAAGGGAACCACCCCTCGAGGCTGGTCTCTGGTGTTACTGAGAGAGCCAAATCTGGAGCCGGGAAACATAATGGCGGGAACTAACCTCACCTGACTACGCAAAAGCCCCCCTCAGAGGGCGCGAAACCAATGCTGTGCCGCAGCATAGCGTCAGCGACTCGCTGGAGACCGCTGCGCCCTGAAGCACCGGAGGTGGCAGGGTTTTGGGCAGGAGGGTCCTCGTGAGGACCCCGAAATGGAACGGCACCGGTTAATGAGGTGTACACACCCATACTTCGGTCGGGGCTTTCCTCACAGGCCTGACGCCTAAACTCAAGACCCTTGAACCGAAATTTTTTTCGCCTGAAGAACGGTCCTCAGATCTCGGCTTAGGCTAGACGACTTCGGTTTGAGAGGGTTGCGTCTGTCTCCAGAATCTACGTGATAGGAACACGAGACGCAGCCACTCTTTTCTGTGCACATAATAATGATGAACTCGTTTGGCTGGGGCTGCTCACCCCACAGCCCCAGGGGGCTGGACACAGCGAGGGAGAAACCTTATTATATAATATTTTTATATATATATTTGTATACACCTAACAACGACCGGATGGAATGCGTCGCCAAAGAGACCCGAAGGCTCAAATTTCGCTATACTCCAGAACCCCAGCAGATCGGCCCTTGATAAGCCTGGAGCATTATAATATAATTTCTATAAACATTCTCCAGCTGACCTGCTGCCGGTATAAGCTTTAACCCATAAAACCAAAGTAGATTTGCTAAACCTACGCGCTGGCCTCGGCAAACGTGAGATCCCCAGCCACAGAATCTTAATTTTTTGCAAAATACAAATCGAAATCTAAGCGGTGCCTCGGCAAAACGCGAGAAACCGAGCTAGATTCTGATTGCAACATTAAACCTACGCGCTGCCTCGGCAAACGCGAGATTCTTAGTAAAAAAAAGGCTTATGATCAAACAGCAGAGGCTTAAATGACGATGCTGGACCAGGTGAAAAAATAGCATTTTTCTATATTTTTAATTTCTGTTTCAGCCTTGGGCGCATCATATCATAAACGTTATCTTTCAACCCTCTAACCTTGAATAAATATTTAACACGAGGGCTGAAAAAAGTGATAAATACGGTGTATTCCACAATTTAAATATTCAGTGTGTAAATCAGGGAAAAAAGGGAGTCCTCGTGGTGGAGATAATGTGATAGATATAAAGAAAACGCTCGTCATTTTTAAGGACGAGCGTGTCCCCTTTTCTCAGCTGCAATTAAATATTTAATTTACTAACAGCAACGGGAACAAAACCTCCACCAGTTCATCATATACTGGAAAATAGATGGCGAATCTAATTCAACAGTGAGTGTGTGCTTACTTTCACTTTCAATATTCTCAAACACAAACCTCCTCGAGAAGAATATGAAGAAAAAAGGGCTCTCTCTCCCCGAGCGAAGAAACCGCAGAGCGTTGCTTCCAACACCGGGGAGATAGAGCTGGATCTTCCGGGTAAGGAAGGAAAAAAAGGCCCACGGACCCGTTTCAAACCCCTCCAAAAGATCCTTACTGCGATCCCCAGGAATGAAATCTCCGCGCTGCCTCGGCAAACGCGGGTCCTGAGAATCGTGAGCCTGTCACTATCATACAGAGTGACAGGCGAGAGCAGAGCATAGCATTTCACAGAGTTGGAACTCAGCCCCCACCTTTTTTTCTTTCAAGGGCTGAGAAACACATGCTCTACTCCAAACAAATGAAACAAAACTCGTGTGTGTCCCCACCCTTTAAATAAACGCGGGCAGGGAGGAACACACTGTTTGTACATTTGTTTCGCCATAACGTTCCATACATATTGCAACAGACAACAATAAATAGCAGAGACAGTTTTGACACAGATCGCTTGCTGAGGCAACAGTAAGCTAAATGCCGGCGAGCAGCGAAGTGCTCTTATCCTTCCTGGTTCATGACGTCACCGCGCCCGTGACGCTCTATACTCCTCATTTCCATTGACTAAGTGGCATAGATGCTTCAGACGCAATCACAGCAAGGGGTGTTCCCATAGTGTCAAATGACGCATCTCGAAGTTCCCTTTCGATAAGGGAACATATGATAAATGCATTGAAAGCTTTGGGAAGAAAGTGCACTCTAAAAGTGGTTTAGAGTAAATATCACAGTATAATAATTAACTTTATTAACTTAATAAAATCTCTGAACATCATTATATGAGTTGAACATACAAAAATAATTGACTAAAAATCCAAAAGTTAATTTTGTCTAAAATTTCCAGTTATATTTAAGTTTTTTCCTAAAAGAAATTTAGTATTTATCAATATTCAATAATTTAACACACACATAATAAATTGAGTAATTTTAACTCAAATAAAACAATGCGCCCCTCCCCACCCTCTGATGTGACGAAGACTCGACAGTTTGAGAGTGAGCTCAGGGCTGTTTGAATTTCTCTCCGTTTTCCAGTCTCAAACATTTTTTCTCTTCTCAGAGTCGCAGAATTGGTTATATTTCCTCTGTGAATTCAGGTTTGTGTTTGTTTTATTTTATCTATAGAATCACTAATAATTTTTTATTAAATGCAAAAGAACGTACATATGTGACTCACCTAAGTTAAACGAGTGTCGCGTTATTGAAACGCCTAAAAGAAGACCTTATTCCTAAAGATAAATAACTAATTTGGATAATAAAATGATTCTCATAACTGTGCACTGTTTGTTTATTTACAGGTTTTAGATACGGTGTCGCGCATCTTTCGGCTCTGAGTGAAACGCAGGACGGCGGTCTAAAGTTTCCCAGCAGAGCGCGAGTCCATCTCTTGGGCAACGAGAACCAGCCTGATCCATGGATATTGAATAACAGACCGGTTAGATTAAACTAAATGTTTAATTTTTACTTCTAAATGTTTACTTGTTACATGAGTTTAATGTAGCAATATTGTTTATTTTAAAACCGTATAAAATTCGCTGTATTTCTGTACTTATCGACAATAAAGGCCAATGTCATGTACCGGTGGTTGTATGGAATATTTTTTACATTTAGTCAGTTCATACAGTGTATGTAATTTATTTCACTGCTTTCAAATTAATCAATATTTTTAAGTGTATAAAAATGGTTCACCAAAATAAAGAGTAAATCATATAAAATTTTTTAGTAGTGATATTTTTACATCAAAATTAAATATATTTATGGTATATTTCTTGTTTGTTTGGAAAGACACTCTTAATTAATTTTAATGTACTTGTAAATACAAAAAAGTATGCTTTAATATCACTAATCAAGCATGAAAATACACATGACTTAAAGTGTACTAAGTATACTTGAAATTGTCTCAATTTAGCATCAAAAGTACACTAAATAACACTTAAAGTTATACTTAAAATACACTTAGAAAAAAAACAATGTATCCAAAATAGCACACTTCAGTTAACTAAACATTAACCACAACTTGAAGTATACTGATAATTAGTCTGGCTGCAAGTATAACGTAGCATACTTTTTTTTAGGGATGGCCCGATACACGATACTGGCATCGGGATCGGGCCGATACTGTCCTCATATACTCGTACTCGTACTCATAAAAATTTGCCGATACCACGCACCGATACCAAAAAAGTACATTTTGCGAAACGAAACTGGCCGCGCGAGTGCTTTGTCGAGGTGAACTGAGGCATAGGAGAGTATAATGTCGGCAGTTTGGGCTCATTTCAAGATAAAGGATGATGATGACAACAGCAAGGCAGACTGTAAGTTATGTTCAGCTAAGGTGTCGAGACGGAGGGAAGCAATCTAATTAAACATCTGAATACACACAGTTTAGTAAAGCTAAAAGCAACTCACCAGCCAACAGGTTTTACAGAAGCGCCCAGAAGATGTCCAGAGATAATCCACGACACATAACAATAACAAAGGAATTGCTAGGCCTGTAAATCAATAGTCAAATAGATAGTGAATAATAAATGAATCGCTACGACTAAAAAAAAAGAGCTCCGATATTTTTTCCCGGCCGCGATAATTTCCATTTGCATGCTTGTTGTTTTTCCTCGTTCTCTCTCTAGAGCCTGGATGACAACTCTCGGTTCCTTAGCGTATGAGGAGTGACCTAGAGCATAAGATTCTCTGCCCGAGCCCGTTATTTATCCCGACATATCCTCGCCGGCCGGGCCCTTGAGAGACGTGCACTCCCAAAGCAATAGAGACTGCGGCGCGGCACTAGATCTGATGGCCGGCGCGAGCTGCGGCGAGCGTTAATGCACTCACTTCTGTGTGTGCGGGTTGTGGGGAGAAAAACGATTCGCGGGACTCCCGCAAACAGAAATATCTATGAATAAACATATAAAAACTAATAGATTTTTATTCCCCCTGTTTGCAGAAATGCAACAAGAACAACTTAAACAAAATAGAAACGATTACAGGCCATAGTTTCTATTTCTAGCATGTCTGCAGCTTGAGCGATGTAAGCCAATCACAGAAAATATGTGTTGATTTCTTGAACGCAATGGCCAATCAGAAGCATTTAAGATAGACTCCCCACACCGCTCAAACGGACTTTTGTTCAGTGCTGAATTCTGTATGCTGGCAAATATAATTATAATAATTTTATAATTATAGAATTAAATAACAAACAAATTGTGGATATTATGAAAGAATCATTGTGCGGGTCAGCTTCATTGATAATTATAGAGATGTGTAAAGATCGCGATGATCTGTCAGCTTTTTAGGAATTATTAATGGAAGCCACTTTGCGCGCATTCAGTCATGCCAGACTATGCACGCAGTAGCCTGCGTGTTTTTTATGTTAAATTAACAGTTGGTTTGTGTGCTAATACATTTATTATTTTTTACTCATTATTTAATTATTGTTAGACTTGTTAAAACAATAGAGAAGAAAATAAAACAGTTTTCTAACCTGTGTTCTGAAATAGTCTTCTGTTTCTGAGCCTAGAGTTACTTTTGCTGTAGAAATATCGGTATCGGTACTCGGTATCGGCAAGTACACAAATGTAAATACTCGTACTCGTATCGGTTTGAAAAAAAAATGGTATCGGCCATCCCTACTTTTTTTTCTTCACTGGGGTACTCCCTTTGTGAAAAGTTTAATTTATCAACTATTGCCAATCGTCAGCGAGAAACTGCGGAGCCTTTTGACACGTCAAGTGTCTCCTTTCTTTTCCAGGTCTTAAATACTGTAAAACTTCAAATAATAGCTGGGGCCCTTTTATTTGCCCAAATCGTCGAACTGCACCGGCTTGTATTTGAGACAGGCGTCCTATATGAGACAGGCCTTTATAATTTAGTGTGAGATGTTGTTCCTAGAGTCTCTAATCTCTAAAAAATGCTCTACATGAAACCGCGGTCTTCCGACCTTTTACTATCTTGACGATTGATTTTGATTAATATTTGCGAGGGAGAGAGAGCAAGACAATCGCTCGTTGTTTGAAGGCGTGAGAGAGCGCGCGCGGCGGAGACCGGGGCTCTCTCTCCCTCTCTCTCTCTCTCTGCTAGTTTGCGCCCTGTCAAGCGCAGCAGTCATTCTATTACATCACTCACCGATCAAAAAATTTGTTTACAGCCATGTTCACCTATCCGGTATTTCGCTCGCATCATCAAGTGTTTACAGCAGGTTTACAGTGGAAGTTTGATCTAGATTTGAGTTCAATGCATGATGTCTGTGGTTCGATGCGGCTGTGTCGGCGCATAACATATGTCATCAATAAACTTATCTGATTGGCTTACGGGTAACCAATGATTTTAAACTTCAGACAAGCGCCTCCTAGTGAGAGAGAAAACACTTCTCTATTATGCTATGCCAGACTCTGTCTACGAAGCAAAGTGAAGTAGCAGAGTCTGGTATTACCAGGCTAGTATATGCCTACAATGCACAACAAACTTGGTGTTCATATACATTTTAGGGATGGGACGATTACCGGTTTCACGATAAACCACGATAAAATGTCCTGACGGTTAGTATTATCGTTTAAAATTTAATTATCATAAAAACCGTGTTTGATTATCGTGATTTTGAAAACTCGCGTTAAATCCTGTCCAGCCAGAATCAGTCTGACGCAGGCGCGCGCATGCAATGCCGTTTTTTTGCGCGAGAAGACATGGCGGAAGGCAGTGACAGCACACGGGAAGATTTTTCAGCTATCCAAGAGGACAAAATCGGAGGTATGGTCGTATTTTTGGCTATTACAAGAGTCCCCGAGGGCAATTTAATCGAGGATGGGCACCCTGTCTGCAAATCTTGCTAGAGGAAAGTCGCTGCAGAAAGGGGGAAACATGTCAAATCTGCTAAGTCATCTAACGTTACGTGACAACCCACCCACTGAGTTAACTTTTACCTTAATACCACAACTAACTTAAATAATTAGACAAAAAAATATTGATTGGAGATGAATTATTTCATTATCTCACTTGTAATTATTGCAAAGCTTCCACAAAGAGAAAAGTTTTACAGCAAGTGGATTTGAGCCAAGACGAACGAACATATTCAAACTATTAAGGGTGACCTTTAAGGGATAATGTATTGTATCATTCATAGTAAACTTATTACACAGTTTTTATGTTTTATTTTTACCACAGAAATAATTTCAGAGACATGAAATATTAAATTGTGATTAACTTTAATGTTTTTAAATCTTTCGGTTTATAAATCCGTTATACAAGTTTACAGTGTCCAAATCAATCGTAAAGAAAATGAGATCATTACAATATTGTAGTAGTATGTAACTCTGATTTACTTTTCATACAATCAAAACTGAGATGCAAGACATACACATTTCAATGAAACCAGAGATCGCGTCCGCGGTGATCCGATACATGGAGTTGCGCTGTGTTATAATCCGTTGCTATTGACAACAGTAGTTTAGTCACCCTGACCCAACCAACATATTTTGTTCATTAAAGTGTGTGCGTGCGTGCGTGCGTGTGTGAGTGCGTGTGTGAGTGGTGAGTGTGTGTGTGTGTGTGTGAGTAAGAGAGAGAGAGAGAGAGAGAGTGATTTATTATTTAGTTATATTAATAATTATAATATTCAGTCATACACACATCCATAATGTGAGTAAATATTATTATTATCATTATTAATGTTAGGGTTTAATGACGGGATCATTAAAACCTGCACTAGGAAAACTTATACCTCTCACTCTCAGGGCTCCATGTTAATATAATGTTTATGCTTAAAAAAGTGCATATCGCTGCTAATTGTATTTTTTTGTTTGTTGATTTTCACATTTTAAACTTGTTGAAATGTTTTCAGTGTGAGGATCAGTTCTTTTTGAACATTTCCCATCTCATTTAACAAAACCGTGATAATATCGATAATCGTGATAACTTTGGTCACTATAATCGTGATATGAAATTTCATACCGTCCCATCCCTAATACATTTAATAATAATTTTAACCAGAAAAATCTAAAATGTATAAATTGGCTCTTGTGTTTTTCTTGCGGTTTGTCAGTCCTTGTTTGCTGTTCCATGCTCCTGTCCTTTGTTTCTTTGGTTGCCCTCTTTATATAGTCACTAAACCCTCTGGTGTCGGTGGTATCAGATCAAATATGGTGCGGTCACAGCCGGCGATACCAGCTCACTTTTTTCTTATTGGTGCAAACGAGACTCAAAATACTCTGTTGATTTTGTATCTTACATATAAGTGTTATACATCATTAGATCCTGTTAAGTGTCTATTTTTGTGTATAATAAAAGATGATGCGAGTTTCGCCTTCTCTCTGTCAGTGAAGTCCATTCTGAAACGCGTCCGAAATGAACTGTATATAATATGATGATGATATTATTATTATTATTATAATAAGCTGACCTTCTCAGACCACATCACAAAGACAGCTCGATCATGCAGGTTTGCAATGCACAACATCAGGAAGATCAGGCCTTTCCTAACTGAGCACAACACAACTTCTCATCCAGGCCCTGGTCATTTCTAGGCTTGAGACTAGACTTTCTAGACTTCCATTGTGAAGTCTCAAACCTCTACAAATGATGCAGAATGCGGCTGCTCATCTGGTCTTCAACGAGCCCAAAAGGGCCCACGTCACTCCTCTGTTCATCTCCCTGCACTGGCTACCACTCGCTGCTTTCATCAAGTTCAAAGCGTTGTTGCTTGCTTACAGATTGACCACAGACTCAGGTCCAGAGCCGGCTCCAGACTGCGCTCAGCAGGGGGGCATTTGTTTTCAATGGGTGGGCACTAGGTATGGGGACTTTTTTTCGGATATCAGATATCCTATATTTTATTATTGCTACTGCCTTTCCTGTTAGCTATTACCATGAAGTGATGCAACCAATACAATAAACACATAAACCATTACACATTGCGTTTCCATTACCCTTCAAATTGCGCAAATTGAAATTGCGAATTGAAATTACGCTCAATGGAAACACGTCAATTTCGCAAAAACTCCCATTTATCGCAAAAAAGTTTTTACGCTCGCATGAGGAGGTTTTTCAGGCAATTCGAAAAAGGAATATTTCGCAAAACTGCAATGGAAACAGTTTTTGCGCATTTACAGTCACCTGACTTACAAGACGAGGTGTGTTTGGGGTCCGTGGCATACGCAAATAATAATAGGCTAATAATTGTCATCATTAAGCCTATTATAACATTTGGTATAACATTATAACATAAACACAAGATTTTGACGCATATCCTAGCTTGCGAACTAGGGATGGTAAGATTCACCAGTTCGCATCGGTGGATCGGCATAAAAGCTAACGATGCGATGCATCGATTTAAATAAGTGTGCATCGGATACAAGTTGGCATTTGTATCGCGATGCATCGTTTCTAACATATCTGCATCGGTAAAAACCGATTTATTCATATATAATTATTAGTAAATGCGTTATAGCCTACTTTTAGAAAGTGATACCTGAGTATTATGTATTACGTAACTGCTGCGTTCACACCGAACGCGGATAGAGCATCTGTAGCGGGTGATTTCCATGTTGAGTCAATGTAAAGACGCATTGACGTGGGTCTGGAGGTCCTGTGGCGCGATTTCGCCTCATTCGCGCGATTGATTTCTCCTTTCTGAACTGTTGTTGCTCGAGCGCGTTCTCTCATCACCACTGCTGACGCTGCTACGTGAATATGACGTATCACAACACTACGGAGTGCGAGGCGTGTCCTAAGCGTCACGTTTAAACCTTAAAGTAGGACATTTAAATGAATCTGGTTTATATAAGCCTGTGACTGCAAATAATAGTTTTTCATATATAATATATATATATATATATATATATATATATATATATATATATATATATATATATATATATATATATAATATATATATATATATATTACATTTGAATACAGTGAAAGACCTGTTTGTGAAAGTTTTTTTTATTTGTATTATTCTTTATGTTAAAACAGCTCCTGCTTTCTGGTCACTGTTAGCCTACCTGCTGAAATCACATTAGCCTTCTGGCAAGTTACTGAACATTTCTTTATTGTTTATGCCTGAGCCTCCTTAGATTGTTTCACTGTTAAATGTGTGAGCTGTTAAAAATGTAACTGGATACAGGACAGGAAAAGAATGTCTGTTTTTATTTAGCCTAATCTTGTGGTTTTGTGAAAACCAAATATTTTGTTTGTGAAAGTCATGCGTTAAAAGTCAGAAGACACTTAAGCTACTTTATGATTTGCTGTATGTCTGAATAAATAAAAAGTTAACTATCTATACAATAGGGTGTAACGAGACGCTTATTTTAGAAACGAGACGAGACACGAGATTGGGTTCACGAGAACGAGACGAGACGAGATTTTTGCACAATTTTTCAGAAATCCTCAATGAAAAAATTCATGACTGGAAAAATAGTATGCAGGTGCATTTTGCAATGTTAACTAATAATCTTATAAAGTAGACCTGAAATGACATGCATTATGAGTATGAATTATCAAATGCATTGAAAGAAAACAATATACAAGCACTGTAAAAGGTTTTTATTGACTGGCTTTTCTCCTGCATGATTTCACATTAGTCTCTTCAGACCTTACTGTACATTTAATAGCTTTCAGAACTTCTGATTGAGGCTGTGTGTGACCTCCTAACTGAACTCTAGAAGTCTTATTAAGTGCAAACAATAAGTGCAAGTGCAACCATAATCAAAGTTAGCACACAGACTCTTTATAATTGTTTTGAAATTGCTGTTTTATTTTGCACCGGCAGTTATAGGGTTAATGCGGTGAGTTCGGGAAAGGCCGGTAGAGAAACCGAGGCTGTTTGTTTGTCTCCACAGTTGTTCTTGCGTTCTCGATTATTAGTTCAGAAACGGAGCCTCTTGTCTGTTGTCTTTAAGACATTACAGTACTCTCTCAATATTCGAAGTGCAAACTGACACCATAGCCGCAAATAAACAGTCCAGAGATGGGTATCGGGAGATGGACTATTGTATGTATGCGGCCTAATTTGTGCGCAATCCACATCAGAGAGCTTGTGTTTTACTTTCACTATCGTGATCGCGCATACTCTGTGTATAGCAGCGGTGCTGAGCGTGCATTCTACAAGTGCCTCACGCGATCAGTGATTTCGTGCTGCACTGATTGCAACGGCAACTCGAGCTGGATGAGCAGAGCAGACTTTTACATTATTTTATAATGATTTTTTAAATAAAAACCGCAAAACGACAGTTTAGGAGAATGTGAGTGTAGCATGGAATATTCTATAATAATCTCACCCTCACGCGCTCAGTCATGGCGATATCGCGATCGCGAGACAGCTTTTAAACTCGACGAGAAATCTCGTCATGTTTTAGTCTCGCGAGATCTCGTGGCACGAGATCTCGTTACACCCCTACTATACAATATTGAATTGCATAGCATCAGATTTTTCTCCATTGCATCGCATTACATTGAATCGAATCGAAATCGGATCGCACCGCATCGTAATAGTAGTGAATCGTATCGCATCGCATCGGTAGCTGCTTATATGTATCTTTAATGTATCGAATCGTTGGCTATGCATCGAGATGCGTATCGCATCGGCCTCAGCTATGGAGATGCCCATCCCTATTGCGAACACTTGCGTTTTCCTATCAACAAATTAAAATACTCTATAATTTCTGGTCATACAGAAAATAATAATAATACATTATTCGCAAGTATTTTTATTTGTGTAAACTCACAATAGCAAGAAAACGTGCCTTTGTAAAATAAAATAAAACAATCAGGCGCGGTTTCATGATCTCCGTGAACTGGAGAGCGAGAACTGAAACAAAGTATAGCCTATGTAGGCTAAAGCTTGAAATGTCCACTTTAAAACTAACAAATTCGAATCCAGAGACATAAATACGGCTCTTCTCATTCAGCACTGCGGAAAAATATCATTTCCAGGTTCTAATTTGGCCTCAGAAAACCATTTAAATCTCCATATTTTTTCGTATTAAATTTGTGAATATTTTAAATGTTTAATAAAGGGGCAAAAAGTCATAAACAAAAATCTGAAATTTAGTCGATATTTAGCCTATTTTTTTTGCGCAGCATTTGTGTACAGTTCAAAAAAAAAAAATTGGTGTTCAACTTTGCGTTTTACATAAAAAACAACCACCGTTCATTTTTCGTTTTGAGATTACGGTTTAAATAAGGAAAAACAAATAGACGCAAATGTACACTGGCCATTTGGACAAAATACGAGACAGAGATCTTTATTAATTTCATAAAAGAAACAAAAATTACAGGAATAGGCTACTGGATTCTAAAACTTCAACGAAATGCCACAATCAAGACCTCGGAGCAGAAATGAGGGAGAAACACCCAAACTCCTTATGTGCCGTTCACAGTATAAGGGTCTTTCCCTGCCATTAATGCTTGGATAATAACACAACGCGTCTCCTTCCATCAATAATAATAATGTCTAGTGTGATGGTGGCTGTCATAGGGATATAGGCTATAAACCTACCCATTGCCATGATGTTTATATGATTTAAACATCATGGCAAAAATGACTTATCGCGAGAGGAAAAAAGGATGTTGAAGTTGTACAAAAAGGATGTACAAAATTCGACTGCT
The DNA here is from genome assembly GCA_036326025.1 of Chrosomus eos. Classification (NCBI taxonomy): domain Eukaryota; kingdom Metazoa; phylum Chordata; class Actinopteri; order Cypriniformes; family Leuciscidae; genus Chrosomus; species Chrosomus eos. Next base: position 39,339,284 of record CM070835.1, on the reverse strand, counting down.
TTACGTCAAGCGCTACAATAGTCATTATTTCGTTTTTCTTCGTTTCTGATGTCGCAATACATCATCCTTTCATGAAATCATGTAACATACTCTACCTTGTCTGTGGACATCGTTCATTCTAAAGCCGGTGCTGGATAAACAGCGAGCGTGTGTGCGACGGTAGGCTAAATTATTTACCACAGCGGCAATGGACAATTTCGTTACCAACCAGTAGGGCGACCGAAGAGGAAAATTTACTTGGTGTTACTTTAACTATCCGTCTCCTTTTAGGTGGGTTGGTAGGCCTACTTCCACACTGAGAGAAATGCTCCTCCCAGAATGAATCACATCTCCTTCAGTGTGCCCAGGAAAGCTGTCACCACTTCCCCTGCAGTGCACAAATCCACTGTTTGTGACTAAAGAATTGAATTGGCTGGCTTCAGCGCACCAAACACACGCAGAAGAAATTTGCCAGTGTCAAAGAAGTTCTGTCTGTTAAGCTGGGTCAAAAGACCACATGCCTTTGTGTTAATGTCAAATGGAGCACTGTCATCCTCTGCTATCTCAGACAGAAGCGTCCTGATGACTTCCTCATTGTGAATAATAGACTTGGTGACATCATAATGACTGGTCCAGCAAATTTCTAGTAGTCTTTTCAGTGTGGGGGACTGTATCTATTTGCAACATGTCTGTGACAAAATGTGTTCAGTGAACTGGACCAGTCCAAGAACTTCTTTGCCACAGGTTCTGCATGCATTGCATGTACCACTGCCAAATGGAGTTGGTGGTTGTAGCAGTGCATATATGGGATATCTTTTACCCACTTTGTTTTGCAGCAAAGCCTACACACTGCCCCTCACTCCTGACATGACAGAAGCACCATCATAACACTGAGACACTAAATTGTCACCTTTTTAAGCCAGGTCAGACAGATTAGACAGAATTTGGTCACACACATACTCGGCATCAAGCTGATTCAATTCAATGAGGCCGATTAGGTGTTCCTCTGGGATTGAGTTGCGGACAAAATCTAATGATGACTGACAAATTCTCAATGTTACAAAACCGATCCCTGGTACCATCTCTTTTAATACAAAGGCCAGGAGAGTCTGGATTTTTGTCTGGATGTCTTTTAGTACCATTTTGGCAAGAGTTTGAATTATCTCGTTATGAATCAAATTGGACTTTGTGTTTTCGGTAATGCTTTTTTGCAATCTCTGCGAGTTTAGGGTCTTTTTGGAGGGTATAATCAAATAGCCGAAATTAAAAGATCTTCCTCATCCCCACCCCCGTGATGGTGCCTATGTAGAGCAAGTTCATTAACCCTCTGGGGTCGGTAAACGGGCCAGCGCGTTTTGGCAGATTTTTTCACATAGCAGAAAAATAGACTTAAAGTACTACAATCATTTCTGGTCATACAGAAATAGTTAAGAAATATCAGAAAATAAACTGTTAAATGTCTACTTTTTTATGTGCCCATATACAATCGAAATAAAATATTGTGCTTTTGTAAAATAAACAAAATAAACAGGGTGTGCGTTCTGCCTTTCCGTGAACTTTTTTTCTGGAGCACGTCTCTAAACAACCCCTTAAGCCCTAAGCGTCCCGCCGGCGGGACACCACCCCCAAAAAAAAAATTCATAATCAAATTACTAAGCAACCACTGAATGTAATAACACAAAATAGGTATCATTTTAAAGCTTAGAATCTCAGCTTTTCAATGCACCTATCCATTTTATTCAACTCCTAACAGGCGGAACGGAGTGTACCACCGGGGGGCGCCAACTAGCTATGAAAAAAATTAACTGTCATATTTTTCAAAACTACTGCATTGATCAACACAAAATAGGCATCATTTGAAAGCTTAGAGTCTAAACTTTACAATGAATGTAGCCATTATGATTATCTCCAAGTAGTGCTGAGTTATTTGCTAATAAAATGAAAAATAAATAAATAATAATTTATGAGGAAGGGAAAATTATTATGTACCGCAATGTGTCAAAAACATCATATAGCTCAGATAGTCATGTGTCATATGTCATTTGAAAGGTCTCATGGAGTAGAACACAACAAGCCCAATTATGTTGGGCTTTGACTAAACTGGAGTGAGTTTTTGTTAGGTAAGCCCTGCAAGACCCATATGTAAATAATATACTGATGTGGCATTCACGTGGCGTTTTTTCACTCGTAACTTCATGAAACATGGAAAATTGCACATCCTTATTTAAAGCAGATTATCACGATTAAAAAGAGCCTAAAGACACCATAATCCATCACTCAGATCTAAATATATTTCTCGTTATGTTATAAAACGCAAAAAACAGCACAGATGCACATGAGTAAAAAAGTTGCTTAGACTTTGCGTTTTTGTGGGTAACTTCATGAAACATGCTCCGATCGTTAAAAATGGCACATCTTTATTTACAACAGACTGTCACGATTAAAAAAAGACCAAAGGTACCAAAATCCTTCACTCAGATCTAAAGATATCCTTCATTGAGTTATAACACGTATAACCTCAGAGGGCGCAAATAAGCTAAGTAAACAAATGTAGCTTTAAAGTAGCATTTAGGCTTTTACCTTAATGAAACATTCTCCGATCGTTAAAAATGGCACATCCTTATTTACAGCAGACTCTCACGATTAAAAAGAGACCAAAGTCACCAAAATCCGTCACTCAGATCTAAAGATATCCTTCATTGAGTTATAACACGTATAACCTCAGAGGCGCAAATAAGCTAAGTAAACAAATGTAGCTTTAAAGTAGCATTTAGGCTTTTACCTTCATGAAACATTCTCCGATCGTTAAAAATGGCACATCCTTATTTACAGCAGACTCTCACGATTAAAAAGAGACCAAAGTCACAAAAACCAGTCACTTAAATCTAAAGATATCCTTCATTGAGTTATAACACGTATAACCTCAGAGGCGCAAATAAGCTAAGTAAACAAATGTAGCTTTAAATGAGTTTTTACACTGGTAACTTCATGAAACATACTCCGATCATTGAAAATGGCACATCCTTATTTACAGCAGACTCTCACGATTAAAAAGAGACCAAAGTCACCAAAATCCGTCACTCAAGATCTAAAGATATCCTTCATTGAGTTATAACACGTATAACCTCAGAGGCGCAAATAAGCTAAGTAAACAAATGTAGCTTTAAATGAGTTTTTATGCTGGTAACTTCATGAAACATACTCCGATCATTGAAAATGGCACATCCTTATTTACAGCAGACTGTCACGATTAAAAAGAGACCAAAGTCACCAATAATTCGTTGCTTAGATCTAAAGATATCCCTCATAGAGTTCCTCATAGGCCCTGCAAGACCCATAGGTACATAATATACTGATGTGACGTTTTTCACTGTAACTTCATGAAACATACTCCGATGGTTAAAAAATTGACATCCTTATTTACAGCAGACTCTCACGATTAAAAAGAGACAAAAGTCACCATAATCCGTTGCTTAGATCTAAAGATATCACTCATAGAGTTCCTCACAAGCCCTACAAGACCCATAGGTACATAATATACTGATGTGACGTTTTCTACTGTAACTTCATGAAACATACTCAGATCGTTGCAAATGAGACATCCTTATTTACAGCAGACTCTTACGATTAAAAAGAGACCACAATCACCATAATCCGTCACTCAGATCTAAAGATATCACTCATAGCTTAGCTAATGTGTGTCTGTGGGGTTATGTGTTATAACAAGTGTAGCAATGACTGAACAAAAGGCTCCCTTTGTTCCAAGTGTTGTAACTTTGGATTACTTTATGCTATCATCATAAAATAACGATCCAGGTGCAGGCCATACATAGGGGAACATCACAAAAAAAGAATTATTTTGCTCCCTTATTTCCTTCATGAGTTATTGCATGTCAAATAAGAAATATATGTAATATTATTAAAAAAATTAATAATATTTTTGTCTTATCAGCAGTTTCTCAGCATTAGATTGTCCAAATATTATAAAAAAATTATATATTCTAAAAATATAAAAAGTTTTCTAACAGATGATACCTACCTTATGACTCTCCTCTCTATAGTTTTGGAGTTATGAGTCTTTAAATGTGTGCATGTCACTCAGAAAACAAGAGTTTTATAAATGTCAATGACTGAACAAAAAGGCTCCCTTTGTTCCAAGTGCTGTAACTTTGGATTACTTTATGCTATCATCATAAAATAATGATCCAGGTGCAGGCCACACATAGGGGAACATCACCAAAAAAGAATTATATTGCTACCGTATTTCCTTCCTAAGTTATTGCATTTCAAATAAGAAAGATATGTAAATTATTAAAAAAATAATAATAATATTTTTGTCTTTTATCAGCAGTTTCTTACCGTTAGATTGTCCAAAAGTAATAAAAATTTATATTTTCTAAAAATATAAAAAGTTTCCTAACAAATGATGTCTACCTGTTGGCTCTCCTTGCCATAGTTTTGAAGTTATGAGTCTTTACTTTTTTGTGTGTCATTCAGACAAAAAATCCCAAAAATGCCTTCAGGGCTTAAGGGAAACAGAACTCAGCAAATACTATTCACCCAGCCATGAGCAAAATATCTTTAAAATCATGTAAGTTTGTGCTTTTAAATGATCCGATTCAAAACTAAAATAAATATTCTCCGTTTATGTCATCTATATAAAAAGAGAGACGTGTCAGCTGTTCTAATTATCTTTCTCTCAGCTCATTAATTTTCAAATGTGACACGCCCACGGAGAGCAACGCGCTATTCAAACGCTAATATCTGAAGTGAGAGAGAATGAATGAATGAATGAATGAATCAATGAATGAATGAACACACAGATGCGCACTGTTACAGACGAAATAAAAGACAACATGTCGTTGACTAGTTTTGGACAGATAGATTATACATTTTTTACTCAAATAGTCATCAAATAAGCTTTTGTTAGCCGTTTCGGTAACACTTTATTTGAAGGGGTGTGCATAAGACTGACATGACACTGTCATAAACATGACATAACACCTGTCATAAACATGAAGGAGTCTTTATGAATGTTTATGACTGTTGTCATTAAGTGTCATTCGGTAAATTATGACACTTTCAATGCAAAGTTGACATTGTTTAAAATGTCTTTGTTATGACAACTTGACATTACCCAAGACAAAAATGTCTTGATTATGACAACTTGAAATTAACAAAGACGAAATGTCTTTGTTATGACAACTTGACATTAACCGAGAAATCATAACCTGTCAACCTGTCACAACTTTGGCCGTCATGACACCATTATAACTGTGTCATGAATATTTTACTTGTCCTCAAGTAAAGTGGAACACATTGTACTAGTTATAAAGATGTCATTAAGGGTTATTACACTGCAAAATGCTTGAAGTTTGATAATTAGACCTGTTATGACATAATTGTGACAGGTTGACAGGTTTATGATTTCTTGGTTAATATTAAGTTGTCATAACAAAGACATTTCCGTCTTTGTTAATGTCAAGTTGTCATAATCAAGACATTTTTGTCTTGGGTAATGTCAAGTTGTCATAACAAAGACATTTTTTGTCTTTGTTAATGTCAAGTTGTCATAACAAAGACATTTTAAACAATGTCAACTTTGCATTAAAAGTGTCATAATTTACCGAATGACACTAATGACAACAGTCATAAACATTCATAAAGACTCCTTCATGTTCATGACAGGTGTTATGTCATGTTTATGACAGTGTCATGTCAGTCTTATGCACACCCCCTTCAAATAAAGTGTTACCGCAGTGTCTGCTCATATGTTAAATATATAGTATGTTTTCCCAGGTGAAAGAGACATTTCAAAATATATTGAAAATACAAATAGTATGTTTATAATACATTTGTATTTCCAACATGCTTATTTAAATTGAACTAAAAATACATTGAATTGCATTTTAATACATTTCTAAAAAGTGTACTATAATCATCCCATATAGAAGTACATTGGTAATAAATGCTTAATTACACTTTTAAGAAATATGCTAAAGACAAGCATACTTTTAAAATATTTCTGAAAAGTATATTAATAGTACATCGGTAATAAATGTATGCTTAATTACATTTTTAATAAATATGCTAATGACAATCATACTTAAATATATTTCTAAAAAGTTGTACTAGAACTAGCCTGGCTAACGCCAGACCCAATTCTCGTTGAGACTTGGGTCTGGGAACCACATGTACATTTTCTCGTATTTGAGGCGTGGTTTACTAACACAGACAAGCAGAATACCAGGTCAGCTCCCGCGAACAACTGCAGTGAAGAGGACTAACGTTACGTAGAAGTGCGCCTGCCAAGCTTCAGTCGACATGGACAGAGCAAGATACTGCCAGCAAAGACCTTACTTCTTGGTGGTAAGTTTATTAGTTTAAGTGATTAGTATAAGTGGCTTTATTCTCACTTTGGGTTTAGAAAATTGTTGTGTCTACATAAACTGTTATTACAATAACTGAACACTAGGAGGGGGATAGAGAAGGGCGATTGATCAGTGTAGATACAAGAGAGACTGTAAGATGTACATGTGAGTTCTATGGCGGCAAATCAATGACAATAATAAACGAGCGCACAGCTGATGCTGGCGCGCGCGGTAAATGACTTTCGCGAGCGAATAACAGATCTACACGCGAGGAAACGGGAACTCGCGAGCTCATTCAAGCCCTGCGCGCGCTCATGACATCTCCTCTGCACGCAATACAAGCCCTCGCGCGCGCGGATTGATCATACCACACGCCTCGCCGCGCGCGATTGATCATTCCACACGCTCTCGCGCTTGATCTGCTCTCGCCTGCTCCTTTTGCTCGCTCGACACAATTTTATTTTTGACAGTTGAGGGGCGGGACTCCCCTTTTCCCGAAGTCAGTTGTGATTGGACGCCTGTCCAATGACTTGTAATTCACTTGACTTGAGACATCACTAATTTTTATTTATTTATTGTGGTTAATTAATGTGTAATGTGATTTAATGCATTGTTAATATAGAATATATTCTTTTAACAAAGTATTACTAGTGATTGCATTGTGTTGTTAAGAGATATTTACAGACTGTAATGACACATTTCCATGGTTATTAGCATTGTAAATCATGAAAATTCTTATACATTTTTACATTTTATATTTAAAAGACTATGTAATTTGTGTTGGCTTAAAATATCTAAAATAAATTGGAGAAAAAGTCATATTTGCTATAGTTCCCCTAGACCCCCAATTTACCATATATTTACGTTTATCCGACCATAATTAAGACTAGTAATTATTACTAGTAATTGCCTAGTAGTACTAGTACTACTAGTAATTTTAGTAATACTAAAATTATTACTTTTTTTTTTTTTTTTTTTTTTTTTTAACAGTATCAATTTACAGACTCAAATAGGGAACAATAATATGCAAACAAAAATAACTCCATTCGTATATCTGTGCATATACGCCTAATGCTTACATAGGTTCATAGAACAAAACATTGCATAATTAGTACAAAAAACAAAATCATAATTCAAACATTTAAGGGGGTTACAAATTGCAAGGAAAAAAATAAAATAAATAGATCTTAGACAAAAACAAACAAAAATTATAAAGAAAGAGACTCATACATATTTTTATACAGTTTACAAAGGGACTGATTTTTCTTTGGATAAGTATTTAATGGACGCTAAATAAATCTTAAATTCATTTTTAAAACAAATAAAGGAGGGTTTACTGTTGTTCCACTTGCTTTTATGAATATGATATTTACCCAAGGAAATAATAACGTTTAACATCAATGACAAATTTTTAGAGAGACCGTCTACATATATCAAAACCTGAGATGCATTCAGTGAAGGAATATCAGTACCAATACTTAGCCAGCTGTAAAGATCCTGCCAGAATTTCAGTGTGACCGGACAAGAAAAAAATAGATGTTCAATGGTTTCTGGCTCTTTTGAGCAAAATCCACATAAATCTACTTCAAAGCGGAATCTTTTCCGTAAGATTTCAGCAGCAGGATAAACATTATTGATAATTCTAAACTGCATCTCCTTTATTTTAGGTACAATTGGCCATTTAAGATAATAACAATACTTTTACTGAATGTTTCATTTTCATTAATTCTAACTTTTGTTGGTGTGTTGAAATCGTAAAATACTTTACTTTTAAATACATTTCCAATTGCTTTGTTATTACACTTTTTATCCCAAATGTACACTTCTCCAATCTTCAACTCAGGCAATTTAATAGATACCTTTGAATATGTAAGTGTGTTTTGTATTGTTTGTTTTAGTGGGAAAAGGAATTGTCTCTACAAACACTATTAAATTCTCTAAAAGAACATTTTACCGCAAATTTCTCTATGAAAGAATTATATTGAATAAAATTACCAGCTTCATCTATCAAATCAGCAACAAATAAAACTTTTTTCTCTAACCACTCTTGTTTGAATAACGACTTCCTATTAGACATAATGGTCCTATTATTCCACAGGGTGGATCCATGAGGCGTGAAGTTGTGAGTAAATATAATTTTCCAGTATTGCAAAATCTGTTTGTGAAAATTTGAAAGCTTAATTGGCAATTTAGTAATCTCAAAATCACATTTCAGCAAAAACTCCAGTCCTCCGACTCTCTTGAATACACACTTTGGTATATGAAACCACATTGAAGTAGGCTGTGCTAAGTATGATTTTATCCAATTCAATTTAAGTACTCCAATCATTGATTCAAATTCAGTGGCTTTCAGCCCCCCATTTTTATAGTCTTTAATCATCTGGGATTTTTTTATATAATGAGTTTTATTTTTCCAAATAAAATTAAAAAATTACAGAGTTAACCTTTTTTATCAGTTGAGGAGAAACATAAAGGGAATAAGATGGGTAAATTAGTTTAGATATTCCTTCTGCTTTTGTCAAAAGGATTCTACATCTAAAACAAGGTGTATTAAAATTACATCATACAAATAGAACTAATCACTATATTTGAAGATGTACTTTTTTCACAATTACACGTTGTTTAAAAGTATTAAAACATTTTATATCATTAAAACATATATGACTTTAGTGTTCATACACTTGTAAGTTGTTAAAACATTAATGTAAAAGTTTAAATTGTGTTTTCTTAACGTTATCGAAATTTTCTAGCATTAAAACATCTAAAACAATGTGTAATGCAATTTTATATCAAACAATAGATCTATTTTCTATGATACGTTTTCTAAAATTAAAACATCAAACAAATAGACCTAACATGTCTTCAGTGTTAAAAATCACAATATCAAAAACACATGCATACATTTTTTTAAAAACTGACTTACGTTTTTTACATCCACGCTTTGTTGTTGAAAGAAGAACAAAAGTAATCCAGTTTAATCCAACACCATCGATATATCCAAAGGTATTAATCCATCACTATAAAGGTATATCCAAAGGTTTAGAGATTTTAACTCCAAAAGTTGTGTAAATATAATTTCCCGGGAGCTCCACGAAACACGTCCATTCACTGGCATCCCAAAAGTTAGACTGACATCTGTGAAGTCTACAAAGTAGCCTGACTCAGACTCCACCCCTAGACCCTCCCACCCTAGACCCTCCCACGACAGGTGATGAAGAGGTGTGGGAAAGGATGACAAAGAGTTCCCATGCGCACACACGCACACGCGCGCACACACACACACACACACACACACACACACACACACACACACACCACAAGCGCGCGCACACACACACACACACACACACACACACACACACACACACACACACACACACACGCGCGCGCACACACACACACACACACACACATAATGAAAGAATAGACGTCCGCACCCCATGCGTTGCGCATGCGCGCGCACACACATACATAATGAAAGAAGAGACGCCCCGTGCTCCGTTTGAAAAGACGCAAACTCGACGTAGGCCTACATTCTCTTGGAATTTAGGCTACGCTACTGCAGAGTCAGACCCAAAGACTCCTGAGAGATGCCTTGATGAAGCTATGATGGATTTAACTTTAGCTCCGCGAAAATTACAAGGATCGTGATTAACAAAATTAACCAGCCTGAACATGTGGAATATATTTTACATTTGATTGATCAATGTGGATATAACGATAGAAGATTTACATGGAATACAACAGAGCACCTTCGATTTGGTTTTCACAGAGCGAGATATTGGATTTTATTTTTACCACGTTATGGATCGGATTGAAAAGACTGAGGAGACGGATTAACAAATGAGGAATATACAGACTGCTCGTGGACCACGTTAATAAATACCCACGTATTAATTAGAAGGTTATAAGGTATATGTATAAATGTATTTAATGTAATAAATAATAAATATAGCCTACTTCCTTTGTATATCCTTTGCATCCATCCTATATCGTTGAACATCGATAAACATGCCCTTACATGCTCCCAGAGACACAGTCGAAGTCTACACGACATGCACGACATAACATACTGTACATATAACACAGGTAGATCACGTAACGATCAACGTGCAAACATAGTTAACATTGTAAACATTTAGACTGAATGCAATGATAGCGATCTTCAATCTCACTTATGAAAGTATTATACAATAAAACATGCACATGTGTTTACAATTAGTTGCACGCACACACATATTCCTTAGTTAACAACACTTGATTTCACTATTATTTACATTGAACAAGCCCATCCACAAATTCTCTCAACATTAGATGTTTTCAAACTTCACGGTAAGTTTTAGAACAGTCCAAATCGTGAGCAGAGGTGGGGGTGTTTGGGAGAGTCCATTTCTAAAGGGTCTTTTTTTACTGTTTTATAACAAATAACATTATGTCCAGGAGAAGTTCGCACTCACACACAAACACACTTCTACAATGTATTGTCTGTGGTAAGATCAGGGACTTGTTTTTAATTAAAGAAAGTATTGTTTTTCACATATATTTGAAAAGTTCACCAACACATTTAAAAGTTTTAAAAAAGTTGTATAAAGTTATGGTTGGTATTCGTACATTTTACTACGTTATCAGAAAATGTTAGAGAAAGTTGTTACTTCTTCTTAATTCTGTATTTTTACAGACCTAAAACCATGATGCTTCAAAGTATGGAATATAAGTTTTTGAACATTTATAAGATTTTGAACATTTATAAATTTGTGTATTGCAAAAGCAGAAGTCTATTTTTATTCTGTATTTTTACAGACCTAAAACCATGATTAGAAGTAGTCAAAGACAAACGATTTTGAACATTTATAAATTTGTGTGTTGCAAAAGCAGAAGTCTATTTTCTTTAAATAAGGATTTAACGTTTTAATTTCTTTAAATCAGTCTGATGACACGCATTATTTCTGTGATTAATTGATTAGTAATGTTGCGAGGGGGTTTCCTCACACGAGTAAAGCACTTTAGACGTGTTTGTGACAAACACATTGTATTTACTTAGACTTTTTAAACGTATTTAACATTTTAAATGTTTTTCTCCTGTCCAACTTACGTTTCATACGAATTGCCTGAGACGTTTAACAACCACATATAGGGAATGCATATTGATTAGTACGCTGTACCACTACCATCACTGTAGTATTCTGAGGAAATATCAGTTACTTACTTGGGATAATCTCATTAAATTCAAAAACATTTGTTTAATTTATAAAATCAGACATGGTCTAGCACCACATGCTTTCTGAGTGCATTTAAACATTATATTTATTTTATATGATTTGTATTTCATGAAGACCTGAGGGTCGAAATGATACTTTTTTAATACCATTTTGAAGCAGTACCTTTCAGTGTGCGGACTTCACACTTCTTTATTCAGTTTATTTCACTCAGTTGTCCTGGACCTAAGCCAATTTGGATGTTAGGAATGTGCAAGCCAGCTTTATGTTTTTGACTCTTCATTGTATTTCCATAAAGCGGTGTATGTAATTTTATTTTTGTGATTTTATACCTGCGTTTATCTTTAAGGTAGCCTTTTATTACAGCGGCTGAGGGACTAACGGTGAAAATTACCACTCTTGAGCTAACTTGGGTACATTTACATTGTTTTAATGCTGATTAATGTAACACTGTCCCCCTTTTCAAATAAAGAGAAAATGAAAAAGTACGTTTCAGACATAGTGCAAACATGCAATGTTCGAGAAAAGCTCATATTGGTGTAATCTTTGAGAGGTCTCATCCCAAAAACGTAAAACTTTGTGTTGGGATAACCCAGACATACCTTTACTAAAATAAACTTTATGGAAGTCATTTTCAAGCTGTGAGTATGCTTCGACACGTAACTATACCATTATATATTTATATTATGTTCCCATGTTGCTTTAAAGTCTTTGTTGTTTGTTTGTTATTAACTATTACTTTTTATTTTTCAACATCCTATACAAATTAAAGAAACATATGAGCTAAGAATGTTCTCTAACCCAAAATAAACAGATAATGGAATGTTTGCAATCTACAATATATGTTAGATATTATAGTTGTATTTTACACACATCAACATATTTTGTCAGAAAGTTACACACTTGTAAAGCCTATATGGACTAACTTTAAAACATAGGCCTAATCTTTATACAGAAATCACACACGTCCAAACAAACATACAATATTCAAAAAGACCAAATCACTAAGAAAAGAGGAAATGAAAAGCATTTGTTTATAAGAAATACACAAAAGTTTGCAAATGACGGTTTATCATTAGTTTTTAGCCATCTTGCACAGTAGATGACACCGTTCACATCTTGTTTCTCGGATTGTACGTGTTTTAGACGATGACTTTTCTTTAGAATTTATGTGATAGTCTTTCTGTTTGAGAATGCTTGACTATCTATGACTGATGCTGAATCACACAAGTATTAACACATGGTGTGTTACACTTAAACCATTACCACAGAATCACTTGAGTTAAATTAAAGCTTGAGCTAAGTTAAAACCAAACGTATCTTCATACCTGATGTGCCAGACACAAATCGTTCTAACAATCTTTTTTTGTTTTATAAATACTCTTTTCTTATTTCTACAAATATTGGGGCTATATGAAGTTAATACACAATGAAACGAGAATAATGCTGCCAAATACGTCTGACACTATGTTTTTAAGAAAAGGCAGTGTTTTAAAATACAGATGTTTTTTTCTTTTGACAAAACCTACAATTCCAATGATCTCACCCCGGTGGTGCTTAACATCCAAGAGCTGAAGAAGCAATTCTTTATGCAAAAAAAAAAAAAAAAAAAGCAAATTAATTAAAAACAACAACAATACAAATAGTTTAAGTTATAGTCAACATTTACAATGTGTAATTCTGTCAGTTTGACATGATGTACCTGTACCATATTATTGTAATGCAAGCACTTTTGGGGTTAACGTTACCTGTCCTTGTAAAAGGATATGGATAAAATTCAAGTATAATCTTTATGCAACAATCATGCTTCCACAATTTACTACAAAAGTGTGCACTGTGTATAAGCAGCTGTGTTAGTATAATAAAAGAGACATACATTTGACATGAGCAGTGTGCATTTGTACTAGAAGATAGTTGATAATTTTGCACAAACAAAAAGGTCATTTTTAAAAACATAAAATAACTAATTTTACATTCTGGCATATGTGCCGTTGACTTTCCCCTTGTTCACATTCTTGCACATGGGTATTCAAAAGAGATTGTTTTACCCGTTGTAAATTTAGGTATGATAGTATGTTTCTAGATTATTTATTTTGACAGCTATAGAAAGTTGAAGAGTTCGTTGATTATATCAATTCAATGAAGATTGAATAATCTTTGAATTACAGTAATTATTTGTATGTCTCATCCATGAAGGTGCAACAATGTTGGAGGTTTTGAGAAACAGAACCATGATAACTGAGCAGTTGAACTTTAACTATAGTCTGTGCTCCCCATTTATTAATATGACTGGCACCAATGATACTTAAGCTGTCTGCTGCTTCTGCAATGGCACAATTTGCCTCCTGAACAGTTGTTGCTTCCTGTATCTAAAACAGTTGCGAAAAAAGCTATTTTACAAAACAGTGTTCCCTACCTCAAAGAATATGTATGTTACAGTCGTAACAATGGTTTATTCACATCATTATCGAATTCAGTGTTGTTTAATAACTTCAATAGTTATTAAGCACCTGCTGATTAAAGTTTTTTCTTCAAACAATGTGACAGAAGTAATTTTATGATAAATCATCGTACATGGCTGCGATGTGATTTGCTGCATGCACAGAATTTGAGGGCCTCTTATAGATTTCAATTTAACACACGTTTCACAACTCGTGTAAATGTTTTCTTTAGCTGTACATTATGTGATGCAGGAAACTCCGGCGATAGTTGTGAGAGAGAGACGTACGCAAGACATTTCTGCGGCTGATGACATTCTAAGAAAGCATAGTTGTTTTCAAGGTTTGTTTTTCAAAGCATAAGGAAAATAGACACGCAGCAATAGATTGAGAATGGTTATGTTAAATGGAAAGAATAAAAAAAAATTATCCCACCTTTCACTTAAAAATAAGTATCATTTATAATTCATTATCTTAACCGTTGTTTAGTGACACAAAATAACAGTGTATGATTGTACTGTGAAATGCACATCTTTAAGTGTAATAGTTAGACGGGTTTGAAGTGTAATTGTTTTTTAGGTAACAGAAAAACAGCAATAGACCTACTCATCTTTCATCTCGATGTTTCGTAGAGATAGCAGCTATATGCTGTAAAAGAAATATGTTGTAAAAGAAATGTAGAATTTGTGTAAAAGGACAGTCATTTATTTCTCTATATACTATATTTGTACTTTTTTTGTACTTAATTGGGATAGTAACGTATTAGGAATCATGAAATATGGAGTGATTTTTAAAAATTTATTATTATTTTATTACACACCGTCTCCAGTCATATTAATAAATGGGGAGCACAGACTATAGTTAAAGTTCAACTGCTCAGTTATCATGGTTCTGTTTCTCAAAACCTCCAACATTGTTGCACCTTCATGGATGAGACATACAAATAATTACTGTAATTCAAAGATTATTCAATCTTCATTGAATTGATATAATCAACGAACTCTTCAACTTTCTATAGCTGTCAAAATAAATAATCTAGAAACATACTATCATACCTAAATTTACAACGGGTAAAACAATCTCTTTTGAATACCCATGTGCAAGAATGTGAACAAGGGGAAAGTCAACGGCACATATGCCAGAATGTAAAATTAGTTATTTTATGTTTTTAAAAATGACCTTTTTGTTTGTGCAAAATTATCAACTATCTTCTAGTACAAATGCACACTGCTCATGTCAAATGTATGTCTCTTTTATTATACTAACACAGCTGCTTATACACAGTGCACACTTTTGTAGTAAATTGTGGAAGCATGATTGTTGCATAAAGATTATACTTGAATTTTATCCATATCCTTTTACAAGGACAGGTAACGTTAACCCCAAAAGTGCTTGCATTACAATAATATGGTACAGGTACATCATGTCAAACTGACAGAATTACACATTGTAAATGTTGACTATAACTTAAACTATTTGTATTGTTGTTGTTTTTAATTAATTTGCTTTTTTTTTTTTTTTTTTTGCATAAAGAATTGCTTCTTCAGCTCTTGGATGTTAAGCACCACCGGGGTGAGATCATTGGAATTGTAGGTTTTGTCAAAAGAAAAAAACATCTGTATTTTAAAACACTGCCTTTTCTTAAAAACATAGTGTCAGACGTATTTGGCAGCATTATTCTCGTTTCATTGTGTATTAACTTCATATAGCCCCAATATTTGTAGAAATAAGAAAAGAGTATTTATAAAACAAAAAAAGATTGTTAGAACGATTTGTGTCTGGCACATCAGGTATGAAGATACGTTTGGTTTTAACTTAGCTCAAGCTTTAATTTAACTCAAGTGATTCTGTGGTAATGGTTTAAGTGTAACACACCATGTGTTAATACTTGTGTGATTCAGCATCAGTCATAGATAGTCAAGCATTCTCAAACAGAAAGACTATCACATAAATTCTAAAGAAAAGTCATCGTCTAAAACACGTACAATCCGAGAAACAAGATGTGAACGGTGTCATCTACTGTGCAAGATGGCTAAAAACTAATGATAAACCGTCATTTGCAAACTTTTGTGTATTTCTTATAAACAAATGCTTTTCATTTCCTCTTTTCTTAGTGATTTGGTCTTTTTGAATATTGTATGTTTGTTTGGACGTGTGTGATTTCTGTATAAAGATTAGGCCTATGTTTTAAAGTTAGTCCATATAGGCTTTACAAGTGTGTAACTTTCTGACAAAATATGTTGATGTGTGTAAAATACAACTATAATATCTAACATATATTGTAGATTGCAAACATTCCATTATCTGTTTATTTTGGGTTAGAGAACATTCTTAGCTCATATGTTTCTTTAATTTGTATAGGATGTTGAAAAATAAAAAGTAATAGTTAATAACAAACAAACAACAAAGACTTTAAAGCAACATGGGAACATAATATAAATATATAATGGTATAGTTACGTGTCGAAGCATACTCACAGCTTGAAAATGACTTCCATAAAGTTTATTTTAGTAAAGGTATGTCTGGGTTATCCCAACACAAAGTTTTACGTTTTTGGGATGAGACCTCTCAAAGATTACACCAATATGAGCTTTTCTCGAACATTGCATGTTTGCACTATGTCTGAAACGTACTTTTTCATTTTCTCTTTATTTGAAAAGGGGGACAGTGTTACATTAATCAGCATTAAAACAATGTAAATGTACCCAAGTTAGCTCAAGAGTGGTAATTTTCACCGTTAGTCCCTCAGCCGCTGTAATAAAAGGCTACCTTAAAGATAAACGCAGGTATAAAATCACAAAAATAAAATTACATACACCGCTTTATGGAAATACAATGAAGAGTCAAAAACATAAAGCTGGCTTGCACATTCCTAACATCCAAATTGGGCTTAGGTCCAGGACAACTGAGTGAAATAAACTGAATAAAGAAGTGTGAAGTCCGCACACTGAAAGGTACTGCTTCAAAATGGTATTAAAAAAGTATCATTTCGACCCTCAGGTCTTCATGAAATACAAATCATATAAAATAAATATAATGTTTAAATGCACTCAGAAAGCATGTGGTGCTAGACCATGTCTGATTTTATAAATTAAACAAATGTTTTTGAATTTAATGAGATTATCCCAAGTAAGTAACTGATATTTCCTCAGAATACTACAGTGATGGTAGTGGTACAGCGTACTAATCAATATGCATTCCCTATATGTGGTTGTTAAACGTCTCAGGCAATTCGTATGAAACGTAAGTTGGACAGGAGAAAAACATTTAAAATGTTAAATACGTTTAAAAAGTCTAAGTAAATACAATGTGTTTGTCACAAACACGTCTAAAGTGCTTTACTCGTGTGAGGAAACCCCCTCGCAACATTACTAATCAATTAATCACAGAAATAATGCGTGTCATCAGACTGATTTAAAGAAATTAAAACGTTAAATCCTTATTTAAAGAAAATAGACTTCTGCTTTTGCAACACACAAATTTATAAATGTTCAAAATCGTTTGTCTTTGACTACTTCTAATCATGGTTTTAGGTCTGTAAAAATACAGAATAAAAATAGACTTCTGCTTTTGCAATACACAAATTTATAAATGTTCAAAATCTTATAAATGTTCAAAAACTTATATTCCATACTTTGAAGCATCATGGTTTTAGGTCTGTAAAAATACAGAATTAAGAAGAAGTAACAACTTTCTCTAACATTTTCTGATAACGTAGTAAAATGTACGAATACCAACCATAACTTTATACAACTTTTTTAAAACTTTTAAATGTGTTGGTGAACTTTTCAAATATATGTGAAAAACAAAACTTTCTTTAATTAAAAACAAGTCCCTGATCTTACCACAGACAATACATTGTAGAAGTGTGTTTGTGTGTGAGTGCGAACTTCTCCTGGACATAATGTTATTTGTTATAAAACAGTAAAAAAAGACCCTTTAGAAATGGACTCTCCCAAACACCCCCACCTCTGCTCACGATTTGGACTGTTCTAAAACTTACCGTGAAGTTTGAAAACATCTAATGTTGAGAGAATTTGTGGATGGGCTTGTTCAATGTAAATAATAGTGAAATCAAGTGTTGTTAACTAAGGAATATGTGTGTGCGTGCAACTAATTGTAAACACATGTGCATGTTTTATTGTATAATACTTTCATAAGTGAGATTGAAGATCGCTATCATTGCATTCAGTCTAAATGTTTACAATGTTAACTATGTTTGCACGTTGATCGTTACGTGATCTACCTGTGTTATATGTACAGTATGTTATGTCGTGCATGTCGTGTAGACTTCGACTGTGTCTCTGGGAGCATGTAAGGGCATGTTTATCGATGTTCAACGATATAGGATGGATGCAAAGGATATACAAAGGAAGTAGGCTATATTTATTATTTATTACATTAAATACATTTATACATATACCTTATAACCTTCTAATTAATACGTGGGTATTTATTAACGTGGTCCACGAGCAGTCTGTATATTCCTCATTTGTTAATCCGTCTCCTCAGTCTTTTCAATCCGATCCATAACGTGGTAAAAATAAAATCCAATATCTCGCTCTGTGAAAACCAAATCGAAGGTGCTCTGTTGTATTCCATGTAAATCTTCTATCGTTATATCCACATTGATCAATCAAATGTAAAATATATTCCACATGTTCAGGCTGGTTAATTTTGTTAATCACGATCCTTGTAATTTTCGAGGAGCTAAAGTTAAATCCATCATAGCTTCATCAAGGCATCTCTCAGGAGTCTTTGGGTCTGACTCTGCAGTAGCGTAGCCTAAATTCCAAGAGAATGTAGGCCTACGTCGAGTTTGCGTCTTTTCAAACGGAGCACGGGGCGTCTCTTCTTTCATTATGTATGTGTGTGCGCGCGCATGCGCAACGCATGGGGTGCGGACGTCTATTCTTTCATTATGTGTGTGTGTGTGTGTGTGTGTGCGCGCGCGTGTGTGTGTGTGTGTGTGTGTGTGTGTGTGTGTGTGTGTGTGTGTGTGTGTGTGTGCGCGCGCTTGTGTGTGTGTGTGTGTGTGTGTGTGTGTGTGTGTGTGTGTGTGTGTGTGTGTGTGTGTGTGTGTGTGCGCGCGTGTGCGTGTGTGCGCATGGGAACTCTTTGTCATCCTTTCCCACACCTCTTCATCACCTGTCGTGGGAGGGTCTAGGGGTGGGAGGGTCTAGGGGTGGAGTCTGAGTCAGGCTACTTTGTAGACTTCACAGATGTCAGTCTAACTTTTGGGATGCCAGTGAATGGACGTGTTTCGTGGAGCTCCCGGGAAATTATATTTACACAACTTTTGGAGTTAAAATCTCTAAACCTTTGGATATACCTTTATAGTGATGGATTAATACCTTTGGATATATCGATGGTGTTGGATTAAACTGGATTACTTTTGTTCTTCTTTCAACAACAAAGCGTGGATGTAAAAAACGTAAGTCAGTTTTTAAAAAAAATGTATGCATGTGTTTTTGATATTGTGATTTTTAACACTGAAGACATGTTAGGTCTATTTGTTTGATGTTTTAATTTTAGAAAACGTATCATAGAAAATAGATCTATTGTTTGATATAAAATTGCATTACACATTGTTTTAGATGTTTTAATGCTAGAAAATTTCGATAACGTTAAGAAAACACAATTTAAACTTTTACATTAATGTTTTAACAACTTACAAGTGTATGAACACTAAAGTCATATATGTTTTAATGATATAAAATGTTTTAATACTTTTAAACAACGTGTAATTGTGAAAAAAGTACATCTTCAAATATAGTGATTAGTTCTATTTGTATGATGTAATTTTAATACACCTTGTTTTAGATGTTTTTAATGCTAAAACATTTTGATAATTTTAAGAAAGCACAATTTAAAACTTTTATTTATTTAATTATCGTATTATATTTTTAAATGTATTAATTATTTATTTTTTATGTCTAAACGTTTTAACATTTTACAAATGTATGGTGACCGCTAAAAAACTATATTTTTAACACATTGTAGTTTTAATATTATGACGTGTTTTATGTAAAATGTAACACATTTGACAAAAATAATGAAGGTTAAATGTATCTTTTGTATAAAAAAAAAAAAAAAAACTTTTAACTCGTCTTACTTTTCTGTAAATAACTGGATGTTGATCTTTTAACGTTTTAACATTTTAGATGTTTTATGAACTAAAACATTTTGATAACTTTAAGAAATACAGTTTAAACAACTTACAAGTGTGTGTGAACACTGAAGACATATTAGATGCAAGTAATTTTAATACAAACGGTTTTAATGCTATAGAACATTTTGATAACGTTAAGAAAACAACTTTTAAACTTTTTCATTAATGTTTTAAGTGTATGAACACTAAAGACAAAAGTATCTTAATGATATAAATTGTTTTAATAGTTTTAAACACTATATGTGTTATGTGAAAAAGTACATCTTCAAATATAGTGATTAGTTCTATTTGTTTGATGTAATTTTAATACACACAGTTTTAGATGTTTTTACTGCTTAAACATTTTGATAACTTTAAGAAAGCACAATTTAAAACTTTTATTTATTTAATTATCGTATTATATTTTTAAATGTATTAATTATTTATATTTTATGTCTAAACGTTTTAACATTTTACAAATGTATGGTGACCGCTAAAAAACTATATTTTTAACACAATGTAGTTTTAATATTATGACGTGTTTTATGTAAAATGTAACACATTTGACAAAAATAATGAAGGTTAAATGTATCTTTTGTAATGAAAAAAAAAACTTTTAACTCGTCTTACTTTTCTGTAAATAACTGGATGTTGATCTTTTAACGTTTTAACATTTTAGATGTTTTATGAACTAAAACATTTTGATAACTTTAAGAAATGCAGTTTAAACAACTTACAAGTGTGTGTGAACACTGAAGACATATTAGATGCAAGTAATTTTAATACAAACGGTTTTAATGCTAGAACATTTTGATAACGTTAAGAAAACAGCTTTTTAAACTTTTTTCATTAATGTTTTAAGTGTATGAACACTAAACACAATAGTATCTTAATGATATAAATTGTTTTAATAGTTTTAAGCACTGTGTGTTATTGCGGAAAACACAATTTTAACTTTCTCATTAATGTTTTAATGGTTTTAATCACTATACGTGTTATGTGAAAAGCACAACTTTTGCCCCAAAATATATGTTATTTTTGTGATTGAAAACTCTTTTTAAAACAGATGTTTATGTAAAATGAAACATTTTACTAAATAATGTGTAAAGGTAAAGACATATGTATCTTAATGGTTTTAATCACTACGTGTTATGACCCTTTTCTTTAATAAAAAACACTAAACCTATCTCTGTTTTCTGTCATCCTTCTTAAAAGATTGAAAATGTATTGTTTTGAATGTTTTTCCATTATTTTGAACATTTTTTACATTGATCAAGACAGGTGCCCGTAACAGGTGTACAACACGTGCCCAGACCGGAACCGGTTCGGATGGGAGGGGGTTCCGTACCGTGGGAATTCCCACGGTCACATGACCTCTCCGGAAGTAGGAGGGATGGGGGCGGGACTAAGCGTGGGAAAATGGGGTGGAGCTAAGTGTGGGGGGGGGGAAGGGGCGGGGCTTAGCGTGGGAAAAAGGGGCGTGGTCAATCAAAGGGCAATAAATCACTCAAAGTGACAGAAGCCGCCCTTTATACTCTCTCTCTGGGCTATTTATTGTTTCATTTTCTTTGACTGACCAAATTTGAAAGTTGACTTTGTTTCATATTAAATATGACCTGCTCGGTCCTGTCTGTCAGTGTGTTGTCAGTGTTATAGGCTACGTGAGTTGCGCGTAGCTATAAACTGAAGTTAGCGAACAAACACGATCCATCAGGAAACGCCATAGGTCGCTGAATTTCACTGCACTTCATGAAGAGTTTTTCTTTTGCGTGAAGAAGCTGTTCGCCGGAGATGTGTTAAAGATAGCGGAGTGCATTCATGATTATTAGGCTACCGGTATAATAATAATCCTCCTGGCTCCGGGTCTGAGTGAGTCATTTACTCTCTAACCTTTGTTCTTTGATTAACATTAATGACACTTTAAAGGAGCTGTATGTAAGAAATGTATTTCAATTAATCATAAAATGGCCCTGATATGTCACTAGACATTAAGAAATCATGTTTATTTCAAATAATTATATCACCGACAACAGTCATCCGGCCAGGATATTGTCATTTAAAAAGTGAAGTTGCAGCCCTCAACTGATGTTGATGTTGTCATGTTGTGTTTTGGTCTGATGTGCCACCCTCCACCTATCTACCAATCACAGAGTCAGTAGTGTTGCGGCATCCGGGTTGCCAGCTCTGCTCTAGTTCCCACAGCTGCAGCTACACACGTTCCTGCTGGATCCTGCAGCCTATCTGGCAACCCCGAGTCAGGGGGGAGGGGGAGGGGATACACCGCTCTACAGTCATTTGAAAGTGATTGCAGTACCAGTTTTACCAAAGCTGCTAACAGAGACGCAATTGACACACGTCCCATTTTCTCACAAATCCCTACGTTAATTTAAGACTTTATTTGAAATAATTTAAGACTGATCTTATGAGGACACTCGACAAAACGGACATTTTGGCATAATGTGTGTGTGTTATGGTTTGTTCAAGCCCGAAAGAAAACTCGATACTGACGCGCGCGTGTGTGTGTGTGTGTGTGTGTGTGTGTGTGTGTGTGTGTGTGTGTGTCTGTGTGTAATAGACATAGACTGTAAAAAATAAGCAGGACTTACAGCGCAGTCTCTTTAGTCTTGTCGCGCTTAAAAGCATTCACATTAATAAGAGCACGATCATACAAAGCTAGTCAACGGATGACAGATAAAAACGGGCACTGCGTAATTGCGTTAAATATTTTAACGCTTTAAAAAAAATCTTTTTTTGTGGTGTCGCGGTGGGTAAGTGATGAAACCGGTGTTGCGACTGAGCACTGTGTAACACCGGTAACACAGACTATCGTAGCAAGCCTAGTATATATGTGTACAAAGAGAATCGCAATGCTGACAAAACGTTTTTTGGTCACACTTTATTTTAAGGTGTCATTGTTACAGTGTAATTATATATTTAAGTACTGAGTAATAATAGTTAACTACATGTGCTTACTATAGGGTTAGGGCAGGATTAGGGTTTGGTTGAGGGTTAGTTGTGTAATGACAAGTAGTGACCTAGAGGTGTCAGTGTTCTAGCGGAGTTGAGAAAGGGCCGAAGAAGAGATATACCCGTTTGTTGTTGTTGTGGAAGCTAACATGTGAATAAACCGGACACAGAGAGAACTCACGTGTTGTTGTCTTCTAAGTATTATAAATGCCTGTGAAGGACATCGACAGACATTACATGGTGTCAGAATAGTCTGTGTGTCGGTAAAGAAGACATGGCGAAGTTTAGCCCGCCGAGCGAGTTTAAGTTTGAGAGCCCAACCGAATGGCCGGAGTGGAAACAGCGATTTCGCCGCTATCGGTTGGCCACAAAGCTAAGCAAAGATGACGGCGAGATTCAAGTAAGTTCGCTGATCTACGCAATGGGCAGTGAAGCTGAAAAGATATTCAGTTCATTTGAGTTTGAAGAGGAAGATGATAAGAAAGACTTTGAAGTGGTCATGAAAAAGTTTGACGACTACTTTATTCCACGACGTAACATCATACACGAGCGTGCATGTTTCTATCAACGGAGCCAGCAGTCCGGGGAAACGGCGGAGATGTACATCAGGACATTATATGAGTTAGCAGAGCACTGTCAATTCGGGACTACGAGGGATGAACACATAAGGGATCGTCTTGTGGTTGGAATAGCAGACAAAGAACTCTCCCGCCAGTTCCAGCTCAAAGCAGACCTAACGTTGACGCACGTGATTGAACGAGTGCGCCAGACGGAGGCGATAACGCGGCAGGTTAACCTTCAGACCAATCGACCGGATGCACAGCTAGCCAATGTTAATGCGGTCAAAGCGAAGGATTGGCAGTATAAGAAAAAGAGTCAGCGACGGGGTAACAGCAGCCAGGTGACCAACACAAAGGACGAGTGTGGGAGGTGCGGTAAGCCACAACACTCTAATGAAAGAAATTGTCCTGCATTAAAAAGCAAGTGTAATAAGTGTCACAAGGAAGGACATTGGGAACGTAAATGTCGTTCTAAAGCAGTGAGAGAGGTCACAAACGAACAGCCTGGTCTGACATACTTCCTAGGAGCAGTTGACAGGGAGGATAATGAGGATACATGGACTGTAGGCTTGCCTGTAAACAACGTGGTAGTAACCTTTAAAATTGACACAGGAGCCGACGCTACCATTATTGATAAGGGGACATTCAAAAAGATGAGTCCTAAAATAAAGCTTGAGCCTCCTGTCACACGTTTTGTTAGCCCAGGGGGCGATCTCAATTGCATAGGCATGTTCCAGAGTAGCACCAGCTATAAGGGGAGAAAGTACTCTCTGAAAGTGTATGTGACTGAAGGAAAAAGCTGCTTACTGGGCCGTGAGGAAGCAGTGGAAATGGGTCTAGTGAAGAGTATGGATGAGGTCAACAGCGTGTTTGGATCAAGTGGGTTATTGAAAACTGAGCCAGTCAGAATAGCCCTGCGGGATGATGCCCAACCATATGCAGTGCCGACAGCCAGGCGGATACCCCTGCCACTGGTACCGCTGGTAAAAAAGGAACTGCAGCGCATGGAAGAGGAGGGCATAATCGAAAAAGTAACACAGCCAACAGAATGGTGCGCCGCTATGGTGCCGGTACTCAAACCCAACAAAAAGGAAGTCCGCCTTTGTGCAGACCTCAGGAAACTGAACAAAGCAGTGAAACGGGAGAAGTATGTCCTGCCGACGGTGGAGGAAATAATGCCAAAGCTCGCCGGGTCAAAAGTGTTCACATCGCTGGATGCAGCAAGTGGATTTTATCAGATTCCCCTGCATGAGGAGAGCAGGATGCTCACCACTTTCATCACTCCGTTTGGGAGATATGCCTTCCGCCGTCTTCCTTTCGGGATAACAAGTGCTCCTGAAATTTTCCAGAGGAAAATGGCGGAGACTCTGGCCGGCTTAGAAGGGACAGAGATCTTTATGGACGACATTTTAATTCATGCAGAGACAGAGGAGCAACATGACCGACGCCTGGCGGAGGTGTTGAGGGTCATCGAAGCAGCAGGGCTCAAGTTGAACCAGGCAAAGTGCAAGTTCAAACAGAGACAGGTTCGCTTCCTGGGTCACCTAATCGACGAGGCAGGCGTCAGGGCCGACCCAAACAAAGTCACTGGAATAGGGAACTTTCCACAGCCACAAAACGCGACAGAACTCAAAAGATTCTTAGGGATGGTTAATTATTTGGCCAAGTTCATTCCAGAGTTATCAACAGTGGCCCACCCACTGTACGAGTTACTGAAAGGAGACAAAGAGTGGATGTGGGGACCTGCACAGTGCGAGGCGTTCAGGAACTTAAAGACTGCATTAGCCACAGCACCAGTACTTACCTTCTACGATGCCAACAAGCCCACCATAGTGTCAGCAGATGCCAGTAGCTATGGGCTGGGCGGCGTTCTACTCCAGCAGCACGGGGATCACTGGAAGCCTGTGGCCTACTGCTCCAGACGATTAAGTGACGCGGAGAAAAGATACGCGCAGATCGAGAAGGAGTGCCTGGCAAGTGTGTGGTCCTGTGAACGGTTCGACAAATACCTATATGGACTGGACGGCTTTAGACTGGTTACTGATCACAAACCATTGGTGCCTCTCATGAACAGTAAAGACTTAGACTGTGTCCCAATTAGGTGTCAGAGGCTATTAATGAGACTAATGCGTTTCAATGCCACGGCTGAGCATGCACCAGGCAAAACATTAGCTGTAGCGGATGCTCTCTCTAGGAGCCCAGAGCAATGTTTTGGGGATGGGGTCTGTCATGAGGAGGTGGCAGCACATATCGAGGCTGTCATGAGTCAGGTCCCGGCCACACCACACAGGATGGCGGAGCTTAGAAAGCACACTGAATACGATAGACAGCTCCAGACAGTCATAGGCTTCATCAGGAATGGGTGGCCTGATTATGTTGGAAAGGTGCCTGAGGTAGTCAAGGACTTCTACCAAATGAGAGGAGAACTATCTGAGATAGATGGTTTGGTCATTAGAGGCAACCGCATTGTCATTCCCACAGAAAAGAGGAAGGCCATCTTAGAGAGAATCCATGACGGACATCAAGGCCTGGTAAAGTGCAGAGAAAGAGCTTACCAATCCGTATGGTGGCCTGGAATGTCTGGTGAGATTGAAAAAACAGTACAGCAGTGTGCATTTTGTAGAGAGAACAGAAACACACAGAAGAAGGAGCCGTTAATGCCCAGCGAGCTCCCATGTAGGCCATGGCAGAAAGTTGGTATAGATCTGTGCGAGTTTAAGAAGCAAAACTACTTAATAGTATCGGATTATTACTCTAGATATCTGGAGATTTTGAATCTGCCTACAACTACTTCCAGCCAGGTTGTAGCTAAGCTGAAAGCCACATTCGCACGTTTCGGCATCCCTGAAGTGATGGTGAGTGACAATGGGCCCCAGCTATCTTCAAGAGAGATGAGGGAGTTTAGCGAGAAATATGATTTCGTTCATGTTACTTCCAGCCCCCACTACCCTCAAAGTAATGGACAGGCAGAGAGGGCAGTTCAGGTAGCGAAATCTATACTGAGACAGGAGGACCCCCTCCTTGCCCTGATGGCGTACAGAGCCACACCCACCTCTTCGACAGGAGTCAGTCCAGCAGAACTGCTGATGGGCCGGAAAATCAGGACCACCTTGCCCACCCTGCAGGACAATCTGAAACCAAACTGGCCTGATGAAGATGTGATCAGACAGGCTGACGCTGCAGCCAAACAAAGGCAAGCTTATTACTATAACCGCAGGAATGGAGTAAGGGTCCTACCCCCACTGAGCCTGGGGGACCCTGTGCTAACAAAGCTGGATGGACAGAAACAGTGGACAATGCCTGCTGTCGTTCACAGCTCCAGCTCTACTCCAAGGTCTTATATCGTGGAGACAGCACAGGGAGAGCGCTACAAGAGGAACCGACGTCACCTGCAATCCACACCCAAACCGATCACACCCGTCAGTGAAAGCCCTGACCAGGTTGCTCCTGAGGTCAGGAACACTGAGGACATGCACGTTACTGAGACACAAAACACTCC